>JAWQEG010001957.1:0-290000 GCA_033782935.1 Petrolisthes cinctipes
CTGATTCCTCCAAACTATTACAAGCAACAGACCACCATCATTCATTCGTTTGTTAGCTTCCCAACCACCCAACCACACTTGTAAGGCTTGATTAGTTTAGGGTCGATTCCACAGTGGTATTTGTCTGTTACCTTCCCAACCAACCACCTCACTTGTAAGGCTGCATTAGTTTAGGGTCGATTCCACAGTGGTATTTGTTTGTTACCTTCCCAACCAACCAACCACACTTGTAAGGCTTCATTAGTTTAGGGTCGATTCCACAGTGGTATTTGTCTGTTACCTTTCCAACCAACCAACCACACTTGTAAGGCTGCATTAGTTTAGGGTCGATTCCACAGTGGTATTTGTTTGTTACCTTCCCAACAAACCACACTTTTAAGGCTTCATTAGTTTAGGGTCGATTCCACAGTGGTATTTGCTTGTTACCTTCCCAACCAACCAACCACACTTGTAAGGCTGCATTAGTTTAGGGTCGATTCCACAGTGGTATTTGTTTGTTACCTTCCCAACCAACCACACTTGTAAGGCTGCATTAGTTTAGGATCGATTCCACAGTGGTATTTGTTTGTTACCTTCCCAACCAACCAACCACACTTGTAAGGCTTCATTATTTATTTTCCAAAAGCCGAGTATCCACATTCACAAAATTTATCCAACAGTTAGATAATGATGATCACTGCATAGTTTACTCACCAAATTCATTAAATAATTCACCCATAAGTCAAGTCATTTACACGGCTAACTTTCTTTCATTTGCGAGCTTACAAACCAATACCAACCACTGTGGAATCGACCCCTATGCCTTGGTGTCAGATAAATTCTATGAAAAATATAGCCAAATTAAAATAAATTAAACTCAGGAAAAATTTGATCTGACTGACCATAACATGTTGTTGGAAATTTTACTTAACAATAGGGAATGTAAGAGAAAAATATATAACAGCAAGTCCTGGATAGAAAGAGAATAATATTGACAAAACAGATAAAAATTCTCTAAAGGTATATGGGGAAAAATTAGGGGAGAAAGTTAAGAATATGAGGGACTTCGAGGAGAGGATTACTAAAATATCAAATAGTTATCTAAAAAGGAAATATAGAAGTATAAATATAGAGGTTATTTTAAGAGCAGAAGTGGAACCAGTATGAAATTAAAGGAAGGAAATTAAAGAGAGAAAAAGAATTATTATTAATAGGAGGAGAAGGAATGAAACAGGTGAAAAGGGAAAAAGGATTAAATAGAAAAATCTATACCTAGAACAAAACGAAAAAGTACAAAAGTTATATAATTAAAAAGGAAATGAATATAGAAATTAAAGAGAGAAGAAGAAATGAAAAAAGTGAAAGGGAGAAAAGATAAAATGGAAAAATCTATACCTAGAAAAAAACGAAAAAGTACAAAAGTTATATAATCAAAAAGGAAATGAGAATATGTGTGGAGGAAAAGAAGGCGAAAGAGATAAAAGAGGATTAAAAGCAATAGTAAAAACAACACCTGGAAATATATCATAACGTTTAGGAGAGAAAAAGGAAAGGGAGACAGAAAACTTACTAGACAATGTGTGACAATAAAAAGTTAGGAAAGGAGGAAGCAAACTTAGGGGTTAAGGAGGAAAGAAGTTTTGTGTTGGTAATTCTGGAGCAACTGACTCCTCCAAACTATTCCAGGCAACAGAACACCATTACTTTTGTTCGTTTAATGCTGTTTCCTGTCATACTTTGGAGGAATTAAGGCACTCCAATGTATTGTACCAAAAACGAATTACCACATTAATTAAGGAAACTATGATCGTGTGTGAAACTTGGTGGTGGCTTTTGATTCCTCCTGACAATGCCACAAAACAGGCTCCTTCAGTATGGGTGGTGTTTCGTGGCAATGTTTGAAGGACTCACTAACCTCCAATTTTCTGACTACATCACGGGGTCCCTTAATTAACACAGTGTGGAATGAGCAGACTAGGAAGGAATATACAAAGGGAAGAGAGTCTGTAAAAAATGGAAGTAGTGAGAGGGAAGACAAGATAGGGTTATAAATGAAGAAGAAGAGATAGATAGATGGATAGATAGATAGATAGATAGATAAATAAAGATATGTAGTGGAGGTATTAGACAACATATAGATAATGGCTCTAAAAATACGAGAGGGGGAGATAATATACTTTGAAGAGGAAATTATATCTGAAGAAAGAGTTAAAAAGTGCTTAGTTAAATTAAAGAATAAGAAAGCAGCAGGTCCTGATGGGATAAAGCCAGAAATGTACAAAGTATTTTTAGATAATAAGGTATTGATGACAACGCTAGTAGAAGTAGGATATTTAGACAGACATTAGATGCTGTACAGGGGGATTACCAGAGGGATGGAACGAGAGTGAAACAGTAATGATACCGAAAATAAAACAAAAACAAAACAAACGTAAACGAATTTAGGCCAATTGCTCTTATAAATATTGGTTATAAAGTATTTATGGCTGTAATAAGGATGAGCTTAGAAGAAAAAATTCATAGAAATAACTGGGTTAAGGAGAACCAAGCAGACTTTACAGCAGGAGCAAGGATACAAAATAATATTACTATTTTGAGATAGTGTGTGGAAAAGACATTCCTGAATAAAAAAGCACTTACTGTCATTTCGATTGACTCTATGGTAGCTACACTGATGGACAATAATATAAACTAGAAAATTATTGAAGTAGTAACAAAACTATATGAAGGGGACTTAACTAAAATAAGATTAAATTAAAACATAAAGGTAGAGGTTCCAGTTAGCAGTGGGATTAGACAGGGATGTACAGCCACAATCAAATATCCACCGGCACTTTCCTTCCATCGTAGTAAATATCTTGGTAATAAAAAAACAACTCGTGTATGATATTGCAGCACATCATAATAATAATTGAGGGGGTTGAGTTGACGTATGGTGTTGTATGATTATATTTTGATATGATACTGATTTATTGGCACGATGGAAGGAAAGTGTCGGTGGTTATTTGATTGTGGCTGTACAGGATCTACGACTCTGTTTAAACTGGTAAGTTATAAAATTATGGAAAAATTAGAGGAGTTAGATAGAGGATATAAAGATAAGAACTTCAACATAACAACATCGTGATTCTTCGCTGATGACGGTATGTTATTAGCAAGTACAGTGAAAGATGTAGAAAAGATTACAGAACAACTTATTAAAATATGAAGGGAAAGAGGGTTAGAAGTTAATAAACAAAAAAAAGCAACATAATTATATTTAATATGAGGGAAAAGTCAACTGAAATAGCAGGAATTAAAGTAAATGAAATACCCAGAGATAACTATTAATGACAACAGGAACTTATTTAATTAAAGTGCAGAAACAGATAATGATAGAAAAAGCTGTGAAAATAACAAAACTAACTCATTCTATATTAGCAATTAAATTGTTTGAGATTAACTATAGGAAAAGTGTATTGGAAAAGTATAGCATGCACTCCAATTAATTTTATACGGGGCTTATAATGTTATATATAGACTTCACTAAAGAGGAAATAAGGAAGCTGCAAAGACTGGAAAATAATGTAGGGAGAAAAATGTTGTGAGCTCCTTCCTAGCCATACGTAACAAGCTGCAATTAGGGGTGAAATTGGATTGTGGAGCATGAAGGATAGGATAATGGAGGGGCAACAACTAAAATTATTATCTGCAATATGTACAGTCGCGGCACATAGTCCTTGAACAGACTACCCTTACACACCCTGGTCAAGGACTATTTGCCGCGACTGTACTGAGAGGATTAATTGATTGATATTAGGCGCCGCAACAGCGAGGTCATATAGCGGCAGAAAAAGGTGATAGATAGGTGAGACAGCAAGCAGGAAGGAAATAGAAAGAAAAGAGGGACAGTTGAAGAGCTAAAAGCTAGTGGCTGGGGCCGAAGGGGCGCCAAAACCCTAAAAGTATTGTACTGAGAGGAGGAAGTAATATATTGTTAGTTAGAGAGGGTGATTGTAGAAATGAGATTGGAAAAGAGGAAAAACAAGTGTATGAGTGAGTGGACTGTTGTTGGATGAGAGAAGAATGGTGGGAATCAGCAGGGGAACATAAGGTAGTAATGATGAAGTCGGTGCAAAAGTGAAAAAAATGGGACACGTGAAAGTGGAAAAGGGAAAAAACGGGACACGTAAAAGTGGAAAAGCGACATGCAAGAAAAAGAAAGTCTACGTCTACATCTACAAGAGAGTCTACGTCTACATCTACAAGAAAGTCTACATCTACATCTACATCTACAAGAAAGTCTACGTCTACATCTACATCTACAAGAAAGTCTACGTCTATACAGAAAGTGGAGAAAAGAACTTTGGGGGGGGGGGGGCAAGAGGAAATCTACGGTAATAGTGAAGCAGCAACAATTTTGTTCAAGTGCCGTACAAATAATATGAACTTGAGGGACAGAAAATGATTCAATAATCTACCAACAGTGAGTATTATGTTGTGTGAAGATGAAAAGGAAAAAGATCTTGTTCGTTTCCTCTTACATTGTGATGCCTACAACGAAGAAAGACGTAAAAATATAATGCTACAACGTTGGTCCATAATATAACTGATTGATTGATATTAGGCGCCGCAACAGCAAGGCCATATAGCGCCAGAAAAAGGTGATAGAGAGGTGAGACAGCAAGCAGGAAGGAAATAGAAAGAAAAGAGGGACAGTTGAAGAACTAAAAGCTAGTGGCTGGGCCAAAGGGGCGCCAAAACCCTTAAAGTAATGCCCACATCACTAATGCAGGCAATACCCTCCTACGTTGGCCCATAATATAACCAAAGTGAAATTAACAGAAATTAATAAACAAACACTTTACAAACTCTGGTAAACAAGAGAAAAGAAGGTAATAAAAAGATTAAGAGATAGCCAAAATAAAACAAGATGCAGACCGCAAAACAAATGAGTAACCTAACCTAACCTAACCTAACATAACCACATCAGAAAGTGCCGCTTCTAAGGCAAGACTTCCGCCATTAAGTTGGTAATTCTTTTTTGGTACAGCCACAATCAAATATCCACCGACACTTTCCTTTCATCGTTGTAAATATCTTGGTAATAAAGAACAACACATATATGATTTTGTAGCACCTCATAATAATAACTGAGGGGGTTGAGTTGACTTATGGTGTTTTATGATTATATTTTGATATGATACTGATTTATTTGCACGATGGAAGGAAAGTGTCGGTGGTTATTTGATTGTGGATGTACTTACATTGCAGTGTCTTGATTCCTCCAAACAAGTATGCCAGGAAACAAGACCAGATGTTCTGTTGCTTGGAATAGTTTGGAGGATTCAGTTGCTCCAGATTTACCAACACAAAATTTCCCCATTAACCTGAACCTGATAATTAGATAGACAGATCCATTCATAGCTTGATTGATAGATAGATAGATAGATAGTTTGATAAATAGAGAAATAGATTGATCGATAGTTAGACAGATAGATAGATAGTGAGTTAGATAGATAAATAGTATGATTGATTGATCGATAGTTAGATAGATAGTTAGATAAATAGTGAGTTAGATTGATAGATTGATAGATAGACAAATAGTTAATAGATTGATAGATAGAAAGATTAAAATTGATAGATAAATACATAGACAGATAGAAAGATTGATATATAGATTGTGTGTTTGAACGATAAATAAATAGATAGACATAGAGAGAGAGAGAGAGAGAGAGAGAGAGAGAGAGAGAGAGAGAATTATGTGTGCTGCTTCGTTCAATATAAGATATTTTTTTGACGTTAAATCTCTCTCTCTCTCTCTCTCTCTCTCTCTCTCTCTCTCAATATAGATTCGAATAATATTTTGAAGTAATGATCCTACGAATTAAATTTTATGCCTCATTGCGTATTATAATACTCTCTCTCTCTCTCTCTCTCTCTCTCTCTCTCTCTCTCTCTCTCTCTCTCTCTCTCTCTATTCGAATCAATTTTTGGAGTAAAGATCCTTCGAATTTAATTTTATGCCTCATAGCGTAATATAAATCCCTCTCTCTCTCTCTCTCTCTCTCTCTCTCTCTCTCTCTCTCTCAATATAGATTCGAATAATTTTCTGATGTGAAGATCCTCGGATTTAATTTTATGCCTCATAGCGTAATATAAATCTCTTTCTCTATCAATCAACCACACACACAGAGACAAACACACACACTCACTCAAATAACCCACCCACACTCACTCAAATAACCACACACACACACTCGAATAACTACACACACACATACACTCACTCAAATAACTACACACACACACTCACTCAAATAACTACACACACACACACACACACACACACACACACACACTTAAATAACGACACACACACACACACTCATTCAAATAACCACACACACACACACACACTCAAATAACGACACCCACACACACACTCAAATAACCACACACACACACACACAAATAACCACACACACACACACACACAAATAACCACACATACACACACTCAAATAGCCACACACACACACACACTTAAATAACCACACACATACACACTCAAGCAACCACACACACACTCAAATAATCACCCACACACACTCAAATAACCACACACACACACACACACACACACACAAATAACTTTCTCCACAACCGCCAACAGTCCGTCAGATTTCAGGGTAAAACCTCCAATTTCCAAACCATTACTTGTGGTGTTCCTCAGGGCAAACGTATGGGTCCACTTTGTTTTTTAATTCTAATCAACGATGCTCTTAAAGATACACAACTCTGCTGGAAATATGTCGATGATTCTACCATAGCCACACCCATCAGTAATATTTCCCCGGACTATAGCAACCTTCAATCAAATCTTGATGCCCTACTTACCTGGACCCAAGAGAACCACGTCACTATCAAAAAGAATAAAACCATTGTTATGCATTTTAACCTAACCACAAACCCCATCCCTCCACCAGTACTCAAGCTAGGCACCCATACCCTCCAAGTAGTTCACTCCACTAAACTACTAGGCAGGCATTCTACTTCAAGATAAGTTACAATGGGATCTTCATGTCAACACCACGGTTAAATTATCATCATATAGGTTACACATACTAAGAACACTAAAGAAACTTGGAGTTCCATCCAGCGACATGACACATCTTTATAATACATTCATCCTACCCAAGCTTTGCTATGCTTTCCCGTATGGTCCTCATCACTTAATTAACTTGACACAGAAACGAAAACTTGAGAAAGTCCAAAAAAGAACACTGAGGATCATTGTTGGAGCAAACTACACAAACTACCAAGATGCAATTACTCAAGTAAACATCCCCACCATGTCAGACCTCCACAAACACCAGCTCCAACAATTCGCTACAAAGCTCTTGAACCACCTAAGACATCGCCACTTCCTGCCAGACGAAGCCCCACCACCTCTTAGGGCTGTTCGTCACCACAACCGCCTCATCCCAATCAAAGCTCCCCGGACAAACCGTTATAAGAACACCACCATTCCAACTATTGTTAAGATTTTAAATTCATAAATTTGTACGTTAAAGAATTCATACGTAGGAATTTTATATCAACATGTATTTTGTGCTTCTTACATAACTACTTTTTTTTTGTACAGGAATCCTTACATCAAATATATTTTGTATTATGTATATATTTATGTGCACTTGTGAAAAGCATGCAAACTCAGGTGTAGAGATTCACAATAAATTCTATTTTGCTTTCTATGTATAAATGAGTTGTTGTGGGGAATCTGTGTGCTACTCATCATTCATCACTGTTAATCATTGTCTCTATGTATATCTTCAGCCTAAGTACTGCATTTATCAATACACCGTTAATAATAATAATAATTACTATTATTATTATAACAAACCAAACAAACACTCAAATAACCACACACACACACACTCACTCAAATAACCACACATACACACACAAATAACCACACACACATACACACTCAAATAACCACACACACTCAAATAACCACACACACCCAAATAACCACACACACTCAAAAAACCACACACACTCAAATAAGCAAACACACTCAAATAAGCACACACACACACACACTCAAATAACCACACACACACACACACACTCAAATAACCACACATACGCACAGACACTCAAATAACCACACACACACACACTCAAATAACCACACACACACACACACTCAAATAACCACACATACTCACACAAATAACCACACACACACACACTCAATTAACCACACTCAAATAACTCACCAACACACTCAAATAACCACACACACACACACTCAAATAACCACAAACACACACTCAAATAACCACACACACACACACACACACTCAAATAACCCACCAACGCACACACTCAAATAACCACACACACACACACACTCAAATAACCACACACACACACACACATTCAAATAACCACACACACACACACACACTCAAATAACCCCCCCCACACACACTTTCAAATAACCAAACACACACACACTCAAATAACCACACACACATACACACACTCAAATAACCACACACACACACACACACACACACACAAATAACCACACACACATACACTCAAATAATCACACATACACTCAAATAATCACACACACACACAAATAACCACACACACACTTAAATAACCACACACACACACACAGAAATAACCACACACTCAAATAACCACACACACTCAAATAACCACACACACACACACACACACTTTCAAATAACCAAACACACACACACTCAAATAACCACACACACATACACACACTCAAATAACCACATACACTCAAATAACCACACACACACACACACACACACACAAATAACCACACACACATACACTCAAATAATCACACACACACTCAAATAATCACACACACACACTCAAATAACCACACACACACTTAAATAATCACACACACACACACACAGAAATAACCACACACTCAAATAACCACACACCACACTCAAATAACCACACACACACACTCAAATGACCACACACACATACACACTCAAATAACCACACGCACACTCAAATAACCACACACACTCAAATAACCACACACACACAAATAACCACACACACATACAAATAACCACACACTCAAATAACCACACACACATACACACACTCAAATAACCACACACACACTCAAATAACCACACACAAATACACTCACTCAAATAACCACACACACACACAAATAACCACACACACACACAAATAACAACACACACACACACACTCAAATAACCAAACACACACAGACACACTCAAATAACTAAACACACACACACACACTCAAATAACCACACACACATACACACACTCAAATAACCACACACACATACACACTCAAATAACCACACACACACACACACTCAAATAACCACACACCACACTCAAATAAACACACACACAGACACACTCAAATAACCACACACACACACACATTCAAATAACCACACACACACACACAAATAACCCCCCCCCCACACACACACACTCAAATAACCAAACACACACACACACACTCAAATAATCACACACACATACACACATTTAAATAACCACACACACACACACACACATATAACCACACACACATACACACTCAAGTAATCACACACACACACACACTTAAATAACCACACACACGCATAAATAACCATACACACACACAAATAACCATACACACACACAAATAACCATACACACACACAAATAACCATACACACACACAAATAACCATACACACATACAAATAACCATACACACACACACTACCACAAAGGTATTTATTGAAAGAATTTCCGTTTTGTAGCAGTGTTGCCAGATCCGGCTAGGTCCCAGTATTTTGCCCCGGTCAATTACTGTACTTTACCACGGTTATTTCCCGGTAGTCTGCCCAGGTTAGGTCCCGTTAGTTTGCCCAGGTTAGGTCCCGGTAGTCTGATGCGGTCTAGGTTAGGTAAGGTCAGGCTAATTTCAAAATGCCCCATTTGAATATGCCCTATCTTGGAAATGGGGCATTTGAGGAGGAAATGCCATAGAAGAAAATAGTTTTAGAATGGTCTGAATTAGTGGGTTATGAAGGTAGAAAATCCTTATGCAATAACGGTAATTCATTCAATATTTACCATTGTATTCCGAACCAGTTTTAATTTATTCCAACAACATACGTAATTCACCTTGACCTTGCAACATTAAGGGGGAAGTTTTGTATTGGTAATTCTGGAGTAACTGAATCCTCCAAACTCTTCCAAGCAACACAACACGGTATTAGTACAGAAGTGGACCTTACTGCAGCAGTGTTGCCAGATCCGGCTGGGTCCTAGTATTTTACCCCTGTCATTTATTGTACTTTATCACGATTATTTCCCGGTAGTTTGCCCAGGTTAGGTCCCGGTAGTTTGCCCAGGTTAGGTCCCGGTAGTCTGATGTGGTCTAGGTTAGGTTAGGTCAGGTCAGGTAAGGTCAGGCTAATTTCAAAATGCCCCATTTGAATATGCCCTATCTTGGAAACGGGGCATTTGAGGAAGAAAAACCATAGAAGAAAAGTGTCTTAGAATGGTCCGAAATAGTGGGTAATGACAGTAAAATATCTATTATACAGTAAGGTCCACTTCTGTACCTTTACCCAGAACACCATTAATTTTGCTATTCTGGTCCATTCCTAGCATACTTTGGAGGAATCAAGGCACTCCAAAGTACAAAAAAAAAAAAAAAAAAATTACCCCCTTAAGGGAAACTTTGTTCAACTTACTATACTCGTTGTTCCACGTCTCTGCTTCTTCCTCGTTCATTACATTGATCCTTAGGTGAGTGTAATTATGTTCTTGCTTAATTATAAGGCATGAGAAGCCCTTTATATCTACCGCACAGGCGCACATTATTAGAGTTCAACAGAGCTGTAACTAACTTCTGTTGAAACTTGAAAAACAGCTGATGATGTAAACAGACCGTGTTGGCACTCAGTCTCGCTCTCTCTTATTTACTTTCTTTTTTTAATTTGAGGTAAATAAAATAAAACAATATGACCTCTATGTCTTCATTATTCTGTTAATCCATTCTTTCAATCCATGTACAATGTAAATGGTCATATATATATTTTTTTAATATATTCAGGCATCAAAAACGTAAATAAATTGTACAGCTGGCAATCTATATGGCGCGGTGCTGTGTGATTAGCTGAAAGGCCACGAGAAGGAGGAGGCAGGGCTGAGGCGAGTAGGCGACTGACATGGGCTACAGAACGCGAATATGCAGCCGGGAAGGGAGTAGGAAGTCATTGTAATCGATGTCATCAACGAAGCATCAAGGACTGGCGAAGTAATAATGTCAATAACACATCTTTTGTTGTTTTGTAAGACATATGAGAGGCATCGGACTAAAATAAAACAATACCTTCAACAGAAAAATATGGCTTTCACTATAGAAAATGTTTTATTAGATAACAAGGGTATTAAAAATAAACTGATGGGTTTTCTGAGGGAGATAAAACTTTATGACCTTATATAGATTGATATAATAAAACGGAACCATTGGCTTAATGACCTTTGACACTATGCTACTGGTTGCTAGCCAATAAATCCAACAAGTAGTAGTAGTAGTAGTAGACTGGAGACGGAGATCGAGAGGTAGCTCATCAGTGTCCACCAGGAGACTGGGGATTGGAGACGACCTGAAGGCTCCGGTTGCCAGACGTATGTACACCAGTATGATGAACATAGTCTAAGACTCAGATGAGATGGGCATCCGTGGTAGAGGAATACACCTCACACCCATAGTCGATTTTCGATCTAATAAGAGCACGATATATAGGCGGAGGTGGGTGGCCGGGTCAGCCCCCCAGGACGTATGGACCAGGACCCTCAACAGGTTGAGAACCTGGAGGAAAGAGACCTTAAGTAAATGGAGATAGGGATCCTAAGTCAGACGTCTGTCAAAAAGAAGGTCCAAAAAGCGAGGCTCCTCAACACAATGTATCCGATTACTATACATAAAATTTATAAGTCCGGATCGGGGTGGATGCCCTGGAGGCGGCAGAAGTGCATAGCAACCGTCTGGGCAGGAAATAAGCGAAACCCATGAGAACCAGCCCAACGTGACACCCTGTCAGTGGCAAGCTGCATGCGCCGCTCCGCCACTGACATGAGGGAAGCAGCAAAATCAGACATCCAGGTCATCAACGTACATTGAGTTGGCTATACTGTCTGGAAGGGATGAGGTAATGGCATTAATTGCCACTGCAAACAACGTGATACTGAGGACGCTTCCCTGGGGTACGCCCTCCTTCTGTGCTACAGGTGCAGAGAGGGCTGTACCAACCCTCACACAAAAACTGTGACCACTAAGAAAACCCTTAAGAAAGAGCAGATGGCGACCCTGCAGGCCATAGGCATGGAGTTGCTGCAAGATGCCATATTGCCATCTAATGTCATAGGCCTCCTCTAAATCAAAGAATACACAGTCAGTGTTGATGAGCCTCATATGCAGCAGTTTTAACCTGACCAGAACGTCTGTAATGGAACGGTGTTTACGAAAGCCAGACTGGGACAGAGACAGGAGACCACTCCGTTCTAGAAAGTACACCAGTCTGACTTTCACCATCTTCTCAAGTAGTTTACAGAGACAGGAGGTCAAGGCAATAGGTCAGTAATTGAGGGCGACACTCGAGTCCTTTCCTGGCTTTGGCTGGGGCTTATAATTATTTAATAGACTACTAACCTTGACTCTACATATATATTCGTTTCATAATGGCAGAATGTATTAATTAAGGGAAGATTCTTTTATTGGTGAATTGGAAGGACTCTGATTCCTCCACACTATGCCATGAAACAGATCCTATATTAGTACCAATGAGGGAGTTTGTTTCCCAGCATAGTCAGGATGAATGATTTCTCCAAAGTATACCACAACACAGAACCAAATGAACAAAAAATAAAAGTGGCCTGTTGTTGCTTGGAATAGTTTGGAGGATTCATTTGCTCTAAATTTTTCACCAACACTGTTACACTCCTTTAAGGGATTATAGTATACTTTGATACATTGGAGTGCCTTTATGTCTTCAAAGTATGTCAGGAAACAGAACCAATCAATAAATGTAAAAGTATCTTGTTGCTTGGAATAGTTTGGAGGAGTCAGTTGCTCTAGATTTATCACAAACACTGTAACAACCCCCTTAATTATCATCAACACTGTAACACCCTCTTAATTATCATCAACACTGTAACACTCCCTTAATTATCATCAACACTGTAACACCCCCTTAATTATCACCAACACTGTAACACCCCCTTAATTATCATCAACACTGTAACACTCCCTTAATTATCATCAACACTGTAACGCTCCCTTAATTATCATCAACACTGTAACACCCCCTTAATTATCACCAACACTGTAACACCCCCTTAATTATCATCAACACTGTAACACTCCCTTAATTATCATCAACACTGTAACACCCCCTTAATTATCATCAACACTGTAACACCCTCTTAATTATCATCAACACTGTAACACTCCCTTAATTATCATCAACACTGTAACACCCCCTTAATTATCACCAACACTGTAACACCCCCTTAATTATCATCAACACTGTAACACTCCCTTAATTATCATCAACACTGTAACGCTCCCTTAATTATCATCAACACTGTAACACCCCCTTAATTATCATCAACACTGTAACACCCCCTTAATTATCATCAACACTGTAACACCCCCTTAATTATCATCAACACTGTAACACCCCCTTAATTATCACCAACACTGTAACACCCCCTTAATTATCACCAACACTGTAACACCCCCTTAATTATCATCAACACTGTAACACCCCCTTAATTATCATCAACACTGTAACACCCCCTTAATTATCATCAACACTGTAACACCCCCTTAATTAAACTTTGTGTACCACGCTGCCTGCTGTCCGTTTGATAACAGAAGTTTTCAAGTCCTCCCTAATTCCAAGTCTATTGATGGACGCTGGTGTTGTCCCTATTATTTTTGTGTCACCATGGAGTCGTCGATGGTGGTGACAGTGTTGGTATTGCCTTTAGTAATGTGGGCAATACTTTAAGGGTTTTGGCGCCCCTTCGTCCCCAGCCACTCCCTTTCAGATTTTCAATTGTCCCTCTTTTCTTTCTATTTCCATCCTGCTTGCTGTCTCACTTCTCTATCAACTTCTATTGGCGCTATATGACCTCACTGTGGCGGTGCCTAATATCAATCAGTCAATCAATCAATCATTCTTCCTGTACCATCGTCTCCCAGAATTGTCAATCTTCTGTTCATGACAATGTTACAAGTTTCAGAAAGTTCCTTTGGCTGTTGGGTCCAGTTTGTTATATTAGAGCTCTCTACTCCAAGACAGGCAATATCTCGCCCATCGGACAATAAAGTTGGGGTTTTGGCTACTTCCTATGGTGGTGACATTCTGTAGGTCCGCTGTTAGTGTATATATATACCCCCCCCCCCCTCTCTCTCTGTGTTTAGAACATGCTTTAACTCATGAAGGCTTTATCTCTGTCTATACTGACAACTTTAAGACTGCTACAGGTGTATAGGTTGTGGTGTAGTAAATCCTTCTTTTAGTAGGGACTAGGGGTCGTGGGTGCATGGTGTCCCTGGCCCTCACCTCAGTTTTTAAAGAGGAACTCATTGCTTGCCCTCCAAACCATTTTTAGTCTCCCCCAATGTTGTTACAGTATTTTTGGTGACTCCCTTCGTGTTCTGTCTGCACTGGAGTTTTTTAATACGTCTCGGACATCCACTGGTTACATTTGTTTTAGAAGGGCTTTTTTTTATTTTTTATTATTGGTGGTCTTTCTGTCAAGTTAATTTCTGTTGGCTTTTATTTAGAGTGGCTTCTTATTTAGAGTAGCGAGCAAACCAAACATAACCTAACCAAACCAAACCTATCCTAATCTAACCCAACCCAGCCAAATCTAACCTAACCGAACAAACCCCAAACCTAACCTAACCGAACCAAACCTAGCATAATCTAACCCAACCCAACCAAATCTAACCCAACCCAACCAACCCCAAACAAACCAAACCTAACCAAACCAAACCTAACTTAATTAAACCAACCCAACCAACCCCAACCTAACTGAACCTAACATATCCTAACCGAACCTAGCCAAACCAAACCTATCCTAATCTAACCCAACCCAGCCAAATCTAACCTAACCTAACCAAACCAAACCTAGTCTAGTCTAACCCAACCCAACCAACCCCACACCTAACCTATCCTAATCTAACCAAACCAAACCTAACCAAATCACACCTAGCCTAATCTAACCCAACCCAACCAAATCTAATCTAAACCAACCCAACCAAATCTAACCTAACTCAACCCAACCAAATCTAATCTAATCCAACCCAACCAAATCTAATCTAACCCAACCCAACCAAACCTAACCTAACCCAACCAACCCCAAACAAACCGAACCTAACCTAACCAAACCAAACCTAACCTATTTTAACCCAACCCAACCAAATCTAAACCAACCCAACCAACCCCAAACCTAACCTAACACATCTTCCAGAAAAACTTTGAGAGGAGAACCTTCTGAACGCCATAATTATATTACCTGATTTTTTTTTTTTTTTTTTTTTTTTTTTTTTAATGCTCGGTGAGGAGTGAAATGACTTTAATGATGATTTTAATAAATTCCCTTAGGCTTTCATAAATATCTACTCAATATTTTTACTGATATATATATTTTTTCTAGCAAATTATTAATATAGGGGTTTAATGTTGTTGTCCTGAGTGTTATTGATAATGTACAGCCACAATCAAATAACCACCACCGACACTTTCCTTCCATCGTGCAAATAAATCAGTATCATATCAAAATATAATCATACAACACCTTACGTCAACTCAACCCCCTCAATTAATATTATCATGAGGTGCTGCAAAATTATACACGTGTTGTTCTTTATTACCAAGATATTTACTACGATGGAAGGAAAGTGTCGGTGGATATTATTATTATCATTATTACTATTATTAGGTGCTGCAAAATTATACACGTGTTGTTCTTTATTACCAAGATATTTACTACGATGGAAGGAAAGTGTCGGTGGATATTTCATTGTGGCTGTACCGTATGTATATTATATGGAAACTTGTAAGATTTTTATGTATATAGTTTTAATAATTTGCAGAGTTTTTTTTTAATTGGTAATGTAAAATTTATGATTCGTGAAACTTGTGAGATTTATATCTATATAGTTTTAAAGATTTGCAGAGTTTTTTTTTATTGGTAATGTAAAATTTATGATTCGTGAAACTTGTGAGATTTTTATATAGAGATTATTTTGGTTGTCAGGCTGTGATATAATTATTATGACCTTAGTTTAGTCGATATGTACCCGAAATATCCACCCAGTCAATCTCTCTCTCTCTCTCTCTCTCTCTCTCTCTCTCTCTCTCTCTCTCTCTCTCTCTCTTACAGATCAGCCCAATTTTTGAGTCCAAATTTGATGTGAACACGTTTCTATTTTTCCATTAACTCCCCAAAGGAAATAATTCGCGAATATATGCCAGATTTTGGCTTGTAATTCCTGCCAAATTTTTTCCCGCTAATTTTTTCCCGCCAAAAATTCTAATTATCCTCGTGACCTCTCTAAATGTGTTTCTATTTCCTTCGTTCGTGTTTGCTGCCTTTCCTCTCCTTCTATCTTCTTCGTGTTTTCTGTCCCTCCTTTTCCTTCTAGTTCCTTCCTTCGTGTTTGCTGTCCCTCTTTTCCTTCTATTTCCTTCATATTTTCTGTCCTTTCTTCCTTCTATTTCCTTCATGATTTCTGTCCATTTTTCCTTCTCTTTCCTTCGTGTATGCTGATCATCCTTTCCTTCCTATGTGTTTGCTGTCCCTCCTTTCCTTCTATTTCCTTCGTTCGTGTTTTCTGTCCCTCCTTTCCTTCTATTTCCTATACGTATTTCCTGTCTCATCTCTCTATCACTTTTTCTCTCGTTTCTACTGGGTCTTTCAGGCATAGAGCGGTCTTCTATCTCCTTCAAATTTAATGGCGAGGTAAAACTGGAGCAATGGATTCCTTCAAAATATTCAAAGCAACAGGAGACCAATATTTCTGTTAATCTGGCCCTGTTTCCTGCATATTTTAGCGAGGAATCAAGGCACTCTAATGTACAGCCACCATCAAAATAATATCCATCGACACTTTCCTTCCATCGTGGCAAATATCTTGGTAATAAAGAACAACACGTGTATGATTTTGCAGCACCTCATAATAATAATAATTGAGGGGGTTGAGTCGATGTAAGGTGTTGTTGTATGATTATATTTTGATATGATACTGGTTTATTTGCACGATGAAAGGAAAGTGTCGGTGGTTATTTGATTGTGGCTGTACCAAAAGTATGTTCTCCACTTAATTACTATAAAGATAATATCATACTAGTATATGGTAATGATTACAAATATTATATTGGTATAAAATAATTTATTATTCTTAAGGGGGTGTGGGATTAGGGGACAGGCTTGGGGGGGGGTTGGGGGGTACGGGAATAGGGGGACAGGCTTGGGGTGGGTAGAAAGCCTGTCCCCTATTCCCGCACCCCCCTAACCCCCCCCCCAAGCCTGTCCCCCTACACCCGCACCCCCCCAAAAAAAACTCAAGCCTGTCCCCTATTCCCGCACCCCCCCCCCCCCCCCCCAAGCTTGTCCCCTACTCCCGCACCCCCTTAAGGACCTCCGTGATGTAGTCAGAAAACTGCTGGAGGATAACGAGTCCTTCAAAAAAAATTCACGAAACACCACCTACATTAGAGGAGCTTGTTTCGTAGCATAGGGTCGATTCCACAGTGGTATTCGTTTGTTAGTTTCCCAACCAACCACATTTGTAAGGCTTCATTATTTTCCAAAAGCTGAGTATCCACATTCACAAAATCTATCAAAACAGTAAGATAATGATGATCACTGTATAGTTTACTCACCAAATTCATTAAATAATTCACCCAGAAGTCATTTAAACGGCTAACATTCTTTCGTTTGCGTGCTTACAAACCACAACGAACGACTGTGGAATCGACCGAAATTCAGGAGGAATCAGAAGCCACCAGTCATTTCTCACACACGATCACAGGAGCTCTTAAAATAATTCTTGGATAAATATTTTACATTTTTCGTTACATATATATCATAGCTGTCGTATATTAATTTCCCTGTGATTTTAGAACATTTTCAGTCTTTAAAAATATACAATTATTTGTTAGAAATTAATATATCTGTCAGGTGTCAGTCCATCTTAGTTAATTCAGGTACTATTGAATAAATTACTCATAAAACGTAACAGCACAATAAAATACACCAAAATTACAAAGAAAATACAAATATAACTCGATACATTAAATAATATGACAGATTAATGAGCTAGAATAAAGAACTACATTGATAAATATCGCGAAATGTTTACTGTATGAAAATTACGACTTGGCAACTCTCCATCCCACCTTTAGGCCGCTACCACATGTTGAATTACGTGTGTTAAAGGGATAGTATACGTTTGATAGATTGGAGCGCCCTGAGTCCTCCAAAGTATGCCAGGAAACAGACCCAGATGAAAATAATAATGGTATCCTGTTGCCTGGAATAGTTTGGAGGAATCATTTGCTCCAGACTTACCACCTAAATCAATGTGCTATATACTCCCTTAATTAAAGGACCCTGTGATCGTAAATGGAAAGTGGAGGCTTCTGATTCCCCATGACCAGGCCACGAAAAAATCTCATTCCATACAGGTGGTTTTCGTGGCAATATTTGAAGGACTTATTTATCTTCCAGTTTCTGACTACATCATGATTTTTTCACAGAATTATCAAGCCACTGGAAAAGCAAATAATGGTCTGTGACAGAGGCAAGTATCCTGTACACGATGATGTTGTCAGATCATAGATAACAAGGAAATGGAAGGGAAGGGAGGTAACAATAGCGTTTTATTCCAAGTTGTCTCGATTAAATATATGCCAGAACGTTTGAGAGAGAGAGAGAGAGAGAGAGAGAGAGAGAGAGAGAGAGAGAGAGAGAGAGAGAGAGAGAGAGAGAGAGAGAGAGAGATGTTAATTTCAGATACGAAAAAATTAGGAAACCAATAGTTTACGCATCCAAAAAATATTAAAATTAGGTGTCCAAAGCTGAAGACTCTGGAAGGCCGAGCGGAGTTGAGAGTCGTCGCTGATGATTAATTAAAGTCACTATGGGAATATTTTCATTTTAATCATTATGTTGTTTCTATATTGGAAGAAATAAAAATGTGATTCTTCTTTATTCTTTCATTGATTAGTTTGATGATGATATCTGATATGGTTTAGGACGAGTTAGATTCGGACATTTTCCATGTTTTGGGGCACAAGAACTGAGGTTGACCACCAGGACAAAAAGTTTTCCAAAATCAGAGGTAAGAAAAATGTCTGAAAATTTAGAAGACTCGCTTCGCTCAGGATTATTATTATTATTATTGTTAAAGCCCAACTATCAAACTGAACTTTCCCATAGATTAAATGTGTACATAATGTGTGTGTTGTGTACAGTACATCTATACACGAGAGGGTGATCATTCGCTGGTATTCCCTTCCGACCTGTAACGACTCCGTTGGACTCTTGTTGGGCTGCAGTATTAAACATCGACTGGAAGTAGTGCTGAGGAAATGAAAGAAAAGTGAGCTATCCTTGCCTTGTGCGAGCTGCCCAGAAAAGATGGAACAAGTCCGTACGCCGGCAAACGGTAGTCAACAAGTGTTGGTGAAGATGTTATGAAACAGTAAGATTTAGAATAAGATTGTGGTGTGTAAGGAGGCAGACAATGGTGAAATCCGTGGCGCTTAATAATTCATTAGAATACGAATAGAGGAAATAAGTGAGGAAGGAACCAACTTGATGGTTGTTAGAGTTGCTATTGTTCATCTGCAATCCGATACAAGTTAATTTGTGTTGTATTATCGGCCCCCCGCAAACCACAGAGAACGACCAGATGAAATCTCCAACCGAGGACGACTTTTCGGACAACATCAGGGCGAAGACTATGTAACTACCATGCACCATGGGAGGTAGTATGGACGGGCGGCATTTTGACATTCTGTGCTAGTGATTGGTGCAGTGTGGTTGGGCTGAAGCTTGTTTGACGCTCGGCTAGTAACTCAAAAACTAACCATGTCTCAGTTTCAAAAATATTCTCAATGTGTTCCCAACGAAAAGTAACCAAACCAGTAGAACATTTTCTCAACCTATCCTAACCTAACCTGATCTAACCTAACTTTCCAAGGGGCGTGGGTCACAGAACGGGAATATGAGGACGGGATCTGCCATCCTAATCCGGGAAGTTCAACCTATGTGCAACAGCCTACGCTGATTTCTTCTGCAGGAACAGCTCCGTACATCTTCAGTGGATCAGTAAGACTGTTCCTTTCTGAAAAGTATGGAAGATGGTGGGAGAAGAGACCCAGGTAGCTATACACATTGCTAACATAAGACAGACTTCAGGGGAGTACTAACACCATCAACTAGCCATCCTGAGGGGGACAAGGAGGGTAGGCAACTCATTGGCGAGTGAGTTGGTATTTGCAGTTGTTACCAGGGCTTACGAATGACAAGGTGACGCCACAGACGGAAACGAAGGACACAAAAAGCAACGGCAGGAGAAGGGGAAGGATGCTTGAAGACGAATGCCTGGAGTAGAGGAGGTAGGAAAAAATGAGGAGATGACTAACTAAACACAGGATACGCGTACAGCCACAATCAAATAACCACCGACACATTCCTTCTATTGGGCAAATAAATCAGTATCATATCAAAACATAATCATACAACACCTTACGTCATTTCAAATCCCACATTATTATAATGAGGTGCTGCAAAATCCTGCACGTGTTGTTCTTTATTACCAAGATATTTACCACGATGGAAGGAAAGTGTCGGTGGATAATTGATTGTGGCTGTACATGAGGATAACAAGGCTAAGTGTGAGGAGTCCTATATAAGGTGTACAGTATATATAAAACAATAATGAAAACAATGATGAGGGATTGTCATTGAACCTGTACACATTAGGGCACTCCCGAATACATCTAGTAAGTAGCATAAGTAGCATAAGTAAGTACCTAGAAAGTAGCATAAATCATATTAAACTAAATGACATTCCATAAAGGGGGAAGGTTTTACTGGGTTGTAACACTTATTATTATTATTACATAATCCTTTCCATTATTTTCAGATACCGGTATATAGAGAAAAATATAAACCCCCACGAACCCCCCACACCCAAAAATCTAACACCCTAAAAAAAATATATAACTTCTCAAATATATAACTCCCTTAAAAAATCTAACACCCTACCCCCGTCTCTCCCCCCCTCAAAAAAAAAGAAGAACAAAATTATGGCAACTTCTGGGGAACACATCGACGAGAATTTCGACTTTATATTCAAGATTGTTGTTATTGGTGAATGTGGTGTGGACAAAACAACAACAACAACAACACTGCTATGGGCAAGACTATTACTACTACTGCTACTACTACTACTATTACTAATACTACTGTACTATTCCTAAAGATCATTGAGAGATCCTTCTTACACTTTTTGCTACCACTACTACTACTACTACTACTACTACTACTACTATTACTATTATTATTAAACACATATAGAGGTTCGAGTGTGGAAAGAAAGTGGCCGTGAACTGTGTGTGTGTGTTATTATTATTATTATTATATGTTGCTTTTATTTCCTTCTTGCTGTCCTCCTTTCCTTCCATTTCCTTCGTTCGTGTTTGCTGTCTCTCCTTTCCTTCTACTTCCTACTTCCTTCCTTCGTGTTTGCTGTCCCTCCTTTCCTACTATTGTATTCCTTCGTGTTTGTTGTCCCTCCATTCCTTCCATTTCCTTCCTTCATGTTTGCAGTCCCTCCTTTCCTTCTACTTACTACTTCCTTCCTTCGTGTTTGCTGTCCCTCATTTCTGTCTATTGTGTTCTTTCATGTTTGCTGTCCCTCCTTTCCTTCTACTTACTACTTCCTTCCTTCGTGTTTGCTGTCCCTCCTTTCTGTCTATTGTGTTCTTTCATGTTTGCTGTCCCTCCTTTCCTTCTATACAGTATCCACACACACATTCATTACCACCAAATCACCTTACCCTACTCTCGCCTTTACTGTCAGGTCATTTGTCACTATCAAATAAAATTATACTGTACATGAACTAACACATAATACATGTCTCAATTACATATATATATAAAATATGTGCACGCCACTGGCTGTACAATAGTTTCTATGTGTGTATGTGAGAGAGAGAGAGAGAGAGAGAGAAAGAGGGAGGGGAGGGAGAGAGACTTGGGGGAGGGATACAGGTATAGGGGAAGGAGGGGAGTGGGGAGGGAAAAAAACAGAGAGTGAGTGCATGGGTGAAGCTTAAATAATGGGAAGATTTTCTTGTTGGTATATTGGAAGGCTACTAATTCCTCCAAACTATATGCCAGGAAACAAATCACCTCAATGGTGCAGTTAAGAAAAGGAGTTCCTGTATCCCCTTTCTACCTCACTACGCAACCCCTAGACCAAAACTAATGTTGAAACTCTAGCCACCACTCACGTCCGTCGTTACAAAGTGAAAATGTCTAAATTAATTCATATAGAAGGTCACCACAACTAACTCATGTGGTCTATGGGTAGGTTATAGTAAGGTAGGAGGAAAGGGGATACAGGAACTCCTTAAGGGGGTAATATTATTCTTTTTTGTTACATTCGAGTGCCTTGATTCCTCCAAAGTATGCTAGGAACAGGACCAGAAGAGCAAAAATAATGGTGTTCTGTTGCTTGGAATAGTTTGGAGGATTCAGTTGCTCCAGATTTACCAACACAAAACTTCCCCCTTCATTAAGGACCCTGTGATTGTGTAAAGGAATTAGAGGCTTCTGATCCCTCCTGAATATGCCACGAAACAAGCTCCTCCCATATAGGTGGTGTTTCGTGGCAATATTTGAAGGACTCAGCAGTTACCTCCAATTTTTTGACTACATCACAGGGTCCCTTAAGGGGGTAATTCACTTTTGTTACATTGGAGTGCCATGATTCCTCCAAAGTATACCAGGACCAGATGAAGAAAAATAATAATAGTGTTCTGTTGCTTGGAATATTTTGGAGGATTCAGTTGCTCCAGATTTACCAACACAAAATTTTCCCTTAAGGGGGTGTGGGAATAGGGGGACAGGCTTGGGGGGGGGGGGTTTAGGGAGGTACGGGAATAGGGGGAGGTGGGTAGAAAGCCTGTCCCCTATTCCCGTACCCCCCTAAACCCCCCCAAGCCTGTCCCCCTATTCTCGCCCCCCACAAAACCCGTCCAAGCCTGTCCCCTACTTCCGCACCCCCCTAAACCCCCCCAAGCCTGTCCCCTTATTCCCTCACCCCTTAACGCAACTGTACTAATAGGGGATCTGTTTCCTGGCCTACTGTAGTTTGGAGGAAGGAATCACAGACCTTCTTTTAATTCACCAACAAGAGAATCTCCCATTGAACAATATTATTAAGCTCTGGCAAACTAGCTTACTGATCCGACTGTTGGTTGATTAAGGAACCCTTCATGTGATCGTGAATGAAAACTGGTGGCTTCTGATTCCTCCTGACTATGCCACGAAACAAGCTCCTTCCTATATAGGTGTGTGTGTTTCGTGGCAATGTTTGAAGGACTCATTTATCTCCAATTATCTGACTACATCAAGGGGGTCTTTTTAATACGTTATTCCGATAAACAATGTAACACGGCCTCTAAAATCCCCAGAGTAACTTCCTGTGGCCTCTGAAACTCCCAGAGTAACTTTCTGTACTCTGAAAACCCCCCAGAGTAACTTCCCGACCTTTGAAACCCCCAGAGTAACTTCCTGGCCTTTGAAACCCCCCAGAGTAACTTCAGGCACTCTGAAAACCCCCAGAGTAACTTCCTGTGGCCTCTGAAACCCTCCTCAGAGTAACTTCCTGGACTCTGAAACTCCCCAGAGTAACTTCCTAGCATCTGAAAACCCCCCAGAGTAACTTCCTGGCCTTTGAAACCTTCCAGAGTAACTTCCTGTACTCTGAAACCCTCCAGAGTAACTTCTGGCCTCAGTCGACATTGTTCCCCTCAGTAGTGTTTGAGCTTGTACTAAAGATAAATGAAGGTGGTAATATGTTTTTGGTGCATTGGAGTGCCTTGATTCTTCCAAAGTATGCTAGGAGTCAGGACCAGATGGGCAAAACAAAATAATGGTGTTTCTGTTGCTTGGAATAGTTTGGAGGATTCAGTTTTGCTCCAGAATTACCAACAAACACAAAACTTTCCCCTTAAGAACTTGAAAATAATAAAGGCTGCATGTCATTGGTCGTTATACACTACACTACTGAAGATGGACAATGAAAATATAAACAGCATCTGATATGATTTTATTATTATTAGGAATTATATTAATTTTTCATTCTGTTATTCTTTTATACGTTGATATTCAGTGTAAGTAAATCACAGTATAAAGAAACCTTGAGAGAGAGAGAGAGAGAGAGAGAGAGAGAGAGAGAGAGAGAGAGAGAGAGAGAGAGAGAGAGAGGAGAGAGAGAGAGAGAGAGAGAGAGGAGAGAGAGAGAGAGAGAGAGAGAGAGAGAGAGAGAGAGAGAGAGAGAGAGAGAGAGAGAAGAGAGAGAGGAGAGAGAGAGAGAGAGAGAGAGAGAGAGAGAGAGAGAGAGAGAGATGAGAGAGAGAGAGAGAGAGAGAGAGAGAGAGAGAGAGAGAGAGGAGGAGAGAGGAGAGACGAGAGAGAGAGAGAGAAGAGAGTGAGAAGAGAGAGAGAGAGAGAGAGAGAGAGAGAGATGAGAGAGAGAGAGAGAGAGAGGAGAGAGAGGAGGAGAAGAGAGAGAGAGAGAGAGAGAGAATATGAGAGAGAGAGAGAGAGAGAGAGAGAGAATTATTATTAAAAATTGACCTGCCATATACATTAGATTTAATTCTAAAATAATTCAGTAGTAGTTTTAGAATAATTTCTTTTGGTGCTAGATAATGTTTGGTCGACGGGAGTCCTTCTTGTATTCTGCTTAAGGGGGTGCAGGAGTAGGGGACAGGCTTGGTGGGGGGGGGTTGGGGGGTGCGGGAATAAGGGGACAGGCTTGGGGTTGGTAGATAGCCTGTCGTCCCTTATTCCAGCACCCTCGTAACTCCGCCCCCCCCCTTAAGCCTGTCCCCCTATTCCCGCACCCCCGTAACCCTCCCCCCCCCACCCCAAGCCTGTCCCCCTATTCCAGCACCCCCTTATTAAGTCTTTTCACCCACCGCATTCCAATTTCCAAAGTAGTCTCAGCCAGCAAAACAAGTAACCCAACTGCGTGACACCCGGCCAAAACCACAAGCAGACCCTGAAATAAAAGTAATGAGTTTTTTTTTTTCATTATTATTCAACAGACAGACAACAATACATAAGGGTAGTCGGGACCCATGAAAATCCAATGACTACAACCACACACACACACACACACACATACACACACACACACACATATCACGAAAACATAACAGAATGAAGCACAAGAATACAGACAAATATTTACATTATGACCTACTTAAATCCACCAAAACGAGTTCTCTACATTAACACAAGTAATGAGTACCAGTTCTCCACATGAGTAACACAAGTAATAAGTAACAGTTCTCTACATGAGTAACACAAGTAATGAGTAACAGTTCTCCTCAGTAACACCAGTCGACTCAAGTGGACTAGGGATTGTGGTGCGCGACTGTACAAAGACAATTAAGGGGGTGCGGGAATAGGGGGACAGGCTTGGGGGGGGGGTTAGAGGTTTTTGGGGGGTGCGGGAGTAGGGGGAGAGGCTTGGGGTGGGTTAGGGGTGTGTGGGAATAGGGGATAGGCTTTCTACCCACCCCAAGGTTGTCCCTCTATTCCCGCACCCCCCAAGTACCCCCCCCAACAAGCCTATCCCCTACTCCCACACCCCCTTAATTAAAGGAAGTATAACAGAATGAGGTCGCCAATGAAGGATAAGCTTATTGAGTTTACACGAGTGTTGAATTCAATATAAATAACTGCAATAAGAGATTGAATGAGTGAACAGTGAGTAAGAAACAGGGAAGGTTCATAAGTGGAAAGAATGATTATAATCAAATAATGTACTTTACCAAGAGTAGAGTACCATGATAAAAAGGATTTAGTACATTGGTAACCTTGAAAGGGTTGATGGAGGTTTTATGGAGTTTTAATAGCTTTGTAGAGGTCATTAAGACGAGGTCGACAAGAGACCTTTGAGCAGTGTTCTTGTGTGTTCTTTTTATAATTATATTAAAGTGTTGTCTCATCACCACAGGCAATGCACCCTTATGTGTAGAAAGTAAAAGAGTATTACAAAGATTAGTGGATTAAGTGATGAGATCAGATTCTATGTTGTATATAAAATACAGAGGTGAGACGTCAGAGGAGATTATGTTCTAAGTCTATCAGAGCACTATCACCTAAGCTTTGGTTTATGGAAGGGGAGACCGGAGGCAGACGAGTACGGGGCGGACAGAAAGAATCATGAAGACAGAAAGCTAAGTATGCAGGTAAATAAACCAAGGAAAAGGGACAGGTGGCAATCTTCATGAAATGAGCGACCTGAGAGGAACACGTGGTTGGGCGAGATGAGATGGTGAGAACAAGGAAAGAGTGTATGAGAGGTCACCTTGAAGTCATTTGGACACAATCATGGAATTGAACTGAATAATAAGAAAGAAGACAGCTCTAGGTCTGAAAGACCTTGTAGCATGAGGGAGAATGTGTTAGAATAGAGAAACCACTACCATGAAGAAACAGAAAGACTTTATATCATAAGAGAGTCTGCCCAGTGGGGCTGACTTTATTCTTTGTGAATATTAGTTATAACCCACAGGGCTAGAATAAAGATTGTTTTAGGACCTGGTAACTTTCTAGTGGATTTGACGAGATCTGCCCACAAGGATTAAAAATCCACGTGAGGTGTACTGCAACCGGAGGCTCATTTTTTTTCCACTGCTGTGTGGACCGCCAGTACACGGGGGTGCATTATCCCTTTGCATGCAGCAGTTTAAATTCTCTCCTCCTTATGGTCCCTTCAGGGCTGGACTCATGGAAGCTGCGGCCCCACTTGTAGATTTTGTGGTAACGTGGACTTGGGCCCACAGCACTGGCTGTGGAATCAAAGACCTTCCCCCCCAATCTCCCTGGTGGTCGGAGGCCCCCAGACTCCCTGGTCCAGTAAGCTCTGGTCCCATCTCCCTGGGATGTGCTTCGGTAGCCCAGGCATATAGGGCCAGCCCCTCCTTTATTTTATCTTATTTTTTCACTGCAACCAGAGCGTACCGGGGGGTCTATGGGGCAGGAGGCCATCAACAACAACAACAACCATAAGAGAGAAAGAGACAGAGAAAAGGAAAATGAAACATGAAAGAAAAAGAAGATAAGGAATGACAGCTGAAGAGAGGAAATGGAGTGACAGGGTTAGACACGTGGAGAGAATGGATGATGAATAGTTTACAGAGGGAGGGAGTGACTAAAGGAATCAGGAATAGTTCACATAGGGAGGGAGTGACTAAAGAGCCATGAGCAAGATGGAGTTTATCAGTCAGTTGGTGATGAGGATTAAAATACATTACATAAGTCAATGTAAAAAGTTCAATTACCTCTTATAATGTTTATAACTATTACTTTGTATTACTACATGCACAAGTAATTACATAATATGACAATGAAATACTCTGGTCATCAGAAGTTTGGTGTACACACGATCAATTAACATTACTATCGAACAGGAGGGATTTGATGATTCTGTAAATGATGAGCACAGTTCATGATGTTTACCCAGTACAGGTTAATTGATGTGCATGAGTTGTGTGGCCCAAAAAGGTATAAAATGAATAGATTCTTTATATTAAACTGCGTAATTGAAAGCATGCAACTAAAATACATTTAGCATTATGTTTCAAGGTAATTCAAAGGATAAATCAAATGGCTTTGCTTGGAAGACATGGCTTTATATAACATAATTCACTTACCATGTAACGTATCAAAAGGGATGTAGCTAATCATAATGTATGATTGATATTACCCATAAGTAACAATAAGCCTGCCATTTTTTAGTATCCATCGTCTGTGGTGTCAAATTGTTTCACACGAGATTTGTTCGGATAGTTTTTTGATGGTGTGTATAAAACTGTGCAAAGAATAGTTGATCGGTACCCAAAGATTAGTTACTGCCAATGTGGTGCTGACGGTGATCCTCGTTGGAGACTGAGCGCAGTACGTGGAGTTTGGAACCATAGACTGTAGCCAAGTTAGGTATAAGCCAGCCTCAGTTAGCGACATTACCCTGACAAAGATGGGATTGATTGATTGATTGATTGATTGATTGATGCTACTAGGCATCTTGCGGCTTGATTCATATACCGCCCAACATAATATTAAATTCTACAGATTTCAAAATATGATCATTTATATAATTTATAACATACAGTATATACATATTCTATACAGGCTTCACTACCCCAAAAGGAAAATCAGCATGATTAAAAGGACATATCAACTAAAACATATTAATAAAATAAGCTGATTAACTTAAGTAAAATACATATAAGAATAAAAACATTGAACTATAAAAAAAAGCCAAAAAATAATAAAATTCACAATTTGTGGAGGAGGCCAGCCTCCTCCACAATGCAGAAGATGTTCCCTCCCACACTATAAGCCTCCTTCCCGAGCACCGGGGAGAATCTGTAAGAACCATCCCCCACCCGGTACTCGGAGAGGTACCGACGACAAAGGTCCACAAGGCTGCGACACTACACAAGATGATGCCGCACTGTCAAAGGGACTAGACAATCATCACAGTAGGGAGGGGGAGCCCTCTCCATTAAAAATTCATGAGTCAAACATGAGTGGCCAATGTGGAGATGGGCAAGAGCTGTCTCCCACCCGCGGGACAGGCTGCTGTACGTCCACAAACCTGGGAACGTCAGGAAGGGTATTATTTGTCCCGGAAACCTATATAGTGGCTGTATGCTGCATGAAGGAGGGAAAACCTGGTGGCTGTGTGCTGCATGGGAGAGGGAAAACCTGGTGGCTGTGTGCTGCATAGGGGAGGGATTGCCTTATATGTGTGCTGCTGATTGAGTTGGGATGGGGCTGTGGCCCTAGCAGTGTCAGAGGGTTACTGTAATCTGTGAGTTCCTGGGCTGCTGCGTCCGCCAAACGTATAAAGCCCCGAACCTGTAAATAGCGCCCATCGAATCTGCCCTTTCAGCGGGTGTAAAATGTTGAAGTAGTCACAATGCCGAGGATGGTCTGGATAGGGTGTCCTAATTGTGGTTGTCTCCGGAGTAGTGTGCAGAGGTTACTGACACAGCCACTGGCCTAGGTCAGTGGGTAGGGGTTTCCTTTTCTACTGACACAGCCACTGGCCTAGGTCAGTGGGTAGGGGTTTCCTTTTCCTGGCCTGATAAGGGAATGGTGTTGGTGCATGGTGCTCCTGCCGATATTGATAAGCCCCAACAATACAAAGAAAAGTAAGCTTGAAGGACAGAAATAACCAAGAAGGATAAATAATTTCAATGCGGGTAGTATGCATGAAAGACTGGGCGAGGTGGTTAAGTGAATGGAAATAAGAAAAGTAGATGTGTGCAGGAGACACGATGGAGGAAAGGGGAGGTCAGCTAGAATGATTGTTGGGAGGATGGACAGATAATGTGAGGATATTGGCCCTCCCTAACTCCTCGGTCATCGCTACCCACCCACCCTAATTGCCAGATCTGGCTATGCTAAAATTTAATTTTTTCAAAGATGAAGTTCAAGTAGAGGTCCGCTGTTTTACTATTATAGAGAATATCCAGCATGAATCACAGATAGTACTTGCCAATCTTTTGTGAGCATTCCGATTGTGGCAGAATTGCTGGAAGTGGTGTATCGCTGCACAAGGTGATAACTAGGATGGTAGCCAAACGGAAGTCAGGTTGATTGACTGATATTAGCAACTGCAACAGCGAGGTCAGGAATGTACGTACGTTGTTTTCTTTGTAGTGGTGTTGTTCAGGAATATTTCTACTAACACCTCATTATGTACCCACAGTACCTCTTGTCCAATATGAGTTTTTTAATTGTCTTTTATAAATATTTTGCTAAAACTACTAATACGAAAACTGTCTTTAATTTTGTTCTTACTTTGGAATAATACTTTATACATAAATCATGACAATAGGTTTCTTACTAATAGCCTGAGTTACTATAACATTACCTCTTGCTTATTGCAGGCACAAGGGGACTGTCCTTCTGACCAATCATGGACAAGGCCAGTGGCAGAAATTTCTCTCGAGAGGTGTAGAAGTCACATCGACCTGAAAGTAAAGAACATGTACAGTCGGCAAAAAAAGTTTCGTTACCACCCCTACGTTAATTTTAACATCGGTAAGCGCGGTAGGGATGGTACTCCGCCGACTGGGCAGCTGGTGCCTCGCTATCTGAGACACGCCATTCGGTTATCGTCTTTGCCCCGGCCGATAATATGCGGGCCGCAGCAGTGACAACTTAAAACAACGCATTCAGTTTCTTTTTTATATCAAAAGTTTAGCTGATTTCAAATTAAATTTTGAGTGTTCAAGAACTCTTACTATTTAACTATTCATTATTGAACATAAGGAAATACGTTTGAGTATTTTTGAACAAGAATAACCGTGAAATACCCAGAAAAAATAGCACTGGGTGAAAGAATGTCATTCCTACTTCCCTGCCCATTAGACACTGAGGGTCACAGAGGGTGACGGAGGTATATACGACTCTCGCGTCACACCTGACTCGCCAGTCAGGTGTACCAACATTACATCACACTGTTAAAAGGATGGTAACGAAACTTTTTTTGCCGACTGTACAAAATATACATATACAATTATTGTAACAAAAACTGACATGGTGTGTGATATGTGAAGTGGTTAAGGGGGAAGTTTTGTGTTAGTAAATCTGGAGCAACCGAATCCTCCAAACTATTCCAAGCAACAGAACACTATTATATTTGTTCTTCTGGTCCTGTTTCTTGGCATACTTTGGAGGAATTATGGCACTTCAATGTACCAAAAAAGAAGTACCACCTTAACACGCTTGCCTATCAAAACGAGTGATGCTGCATATGGTTTGTCTCTCAGGTTTGTCAGGGACGGATGGATGGTTCCCTCACACCCATTACCCCCATGAGAAGTAGTAAATAAGCGTGGGTTGGTTGTGAAGGCCTCACCCGCAATAGTGAGTATGTATTTGGGTGTTGGTGACGGTCCCGCCTGCACAAGTATCTGATCTTCAGCCATCTACCAGTGTGTAATTAAGATGTTGACTACTAGTTGCAGCCATGAGTTTCCCAGAAATGGCAAAGGTTAGGTTTGGGGAAGGTATCAGATAATAAAATCATCTTCCAAAACCATATCGTCATATTGGCAAATGATGTAAAGAGGAAAAAGATGATATAATAAAAAACTGACTCTGGCACTCCTACCTATTCAAAATGTGTGTGACTGTATTAGCCCTCATATGTGTGCACCTGTGTTTTGTGGGTATTTACAGTTACAGTGTGACTAGTGTACTCTAATCTCTCTCTCTCTCTGAAAGAAGTGTAGAATGCGCATCGCATGTTTTCTCTGGTCGCGAATTTCTTGTTGGTTGCCTTAACAATTATGTGTATGTGTGAGTTCTTATGAACTGTTCTTGGACATTGACTCACTTTTATGTTTTATTGGCTGAACTTTGTTAGCGAGAAAATGCATGTTTTTTCGATAATTTAACTCGATTTACACTAACTATAAGCGAGGCATTGATCGTAATGACTTACCCCTGAAGGTAACGTCGTATGCAATCATCATATTGTTAACAATCTCGACGTCAATGAGAACATGATGTCCGGGTCTCACCAACGTGTTTATTACATGGTAGAAGTCAGACAAGGTGTGGAATTTGATACGCCCAGCTTTCTCAGCTTCTCTCACCTCACGATATATCCCAGACTCGACAGACTGAAAGGAGAACACAATAGCAGAGTAAACCACACTTATTTATTACATAAAACAAATATCATCGTCCATATTGGCACAGTTTTAGTACTGTCATGATTTATACTTCAGTAAGAAATTCTCTAGTGTTTCACTGAAGTATTATTTACGAGAGAGAGAGAGAGAGAGAGAGAGAGAGAGAGAGAGAGAGAGAGAGAGAGAGAGAGATGTAGTTACGCCACGCCCGCTGAGCCCAAACCTATTAACGCAACAGAAAATAATGAATGGGGTACTCAACACACAATGAGGTCGCCACCGTAGGCTACAAGTTTGCATTCCTACTGTTTCCTTACCACAAGGCCTATACAGACAGGTCAGCCAGACAGGGCGCGAGAGATGAGTCCCGTGGAAATTGTGACATCAAGAAAGATTGATTGATAGATGATGCCACTGCCTAGGCATCGGGCGGCGCAACAATCTTAAGATTTCAAATATGGTCATTTACATAATTTACAAAATACATACACATATAAGCCAGGCTTCAATACCTCAAAAGGGAGAAACAGCATGACTAAAAGGACACATCATCTAAAACTTACATTTTACTTAAATAACCTGATTAATTAAGTAAAAGATATATAAAAAAAGAAAAACGAAAGAAACATTAAACTCTCTAAAAAAGCGGCCATAAAAATAATAAAATTCACAACTTGTGGAGGAGGCCAGCCTCCTCGAGCACCTGGGAGAGACTGTAACAACAGTTCCCCACCCGTCACTTGGAGTGGTACCGACGACGAAGGTCCCATATTCCACAAGAAAGTGCCGCACAGTCAAGGGGATCAGACAATCATCACATTAGGAAGGGGACGCCCTTTCCGTTAACAATCCATGGGTCAAACGTGAGTGGCCAATGCGGAGACGTGCAAGAGCTGTCTCCCACCGGCGGCCGCTGTAGCTCCACAAACCTATGTGTTGGCGGACGATGGGGAGATTGTTAGCCCCGACAGCGTCCCATCTGTTCTGCCAGCAGGCTGGAGGTCGAACACTGGAGGCCACAGCCTTAGCCAGGGCATCAGCCCGCTAATTCCCATCGACACGCACATGGAACGAGACCCAACAAAATGTAACTCTGCGGCTACGATGTCCCAGGAGGGCAAGCCACTCAAGAATGGCCAATACTAGGGGATGGGAAGAGTTAAAATTCCCCAAGGCCTGCAAGGCACTACAGGAATTGTTAAAAATAGAAAAAGTAAAATTTACTTGGAAGGCATATAAAATGGCAGAGAGCTCAGCGGTAAAAATAGGCATGGCAGAAGGGAGCCTGCCACCATGACAAAAGTCAGGAAAGACAGCCCCAAAACTAACTCCAGCATCAGACTTTGACCCATCAGTGTACACAGGGAGGGACCCCCTGTGAGTAGAGGCATGTTCTAAGAAGAGATTCTTTCTTGTCTGAAGAGCAGGTGCAGGAGTGAACTTCTGGAAGAACCCATGGAACTAACTATCCTGGGGACCCGCACAGGACAAATCTGGAAGTCATCAATGCCACTCCTCCATAGCCTTCCTGACCCAGAAGCCAAAGGGCCATGACCTGCGAGGATGTGAGACATAGTACTGAGACATGATATCAGATGACACCGCCACACAGGGAAGGGAGCCAGGAAGTCGATGTAAGCAATGCCAACAACGAACCATCAAGGACTGGCGACATAGATCAATAGGTGGCTCATCAGTGTCCACCAGGAGACTGGGGATTGGGGACGACCTGAAGGCACCGGTCGCCAGACGTACCCTAGTATGATGAACAGGGTCAAAGACTCTGAGACAGGCAGCCTTGGCAGAGGAGTTCACCTCACACCCATTGTCGGGTTTCACCCTAATAAAAGCATGATATAGGCGGAGGATGGCCCAATCAGACCCCCAGGATGTATTGCCCAGGACCCTCAACAGGTCGAGAGTCTGGAGGAAAGAGACCTTAAGGAAATGGAGATGGGGATCCCAAGTCTGTAAAATGAAGACCCAAACAACGAGTCTCCTCAACACCATGTATCCGATGACCATACATAGATCCAAATCGGGGTGGATGCCCCGAAAGTGGTAGAAGTGTATAGCGAAACCTATGAGAACCAGCCCAACGTGACACCCTGTCGAGGGCAAGCTGCATGCGCCGCTCCGCCAATGACATTCGGGAAGCAGCAAACCAGACATCCAGGTCATCAACGTACATTGAGTTAGATTCACCGTCTGGAATAGATGAGGCAATGGCATTATGTGCCATTGCAAATAACATGACACTGAGGACGCTTCCTCCTGTGCTACAGGTGCAGAGAGCTGTACCAACCCTCACACAAAAATTGTGACCATTGAGAAACTCCTTTAGAAGAGCGGAAGGCGACCCCCCAGGCCATAGGCATGGAGTTGCTGCAGGATGACATATTGATATGTAATGTTATAGGCTTTCTCTAAATCGAAGAATACACAGACCAGGTGTTGATATCATGCAAAAGCCTGACCAAAGTGTCAGTAGTGGAACGGTGTTTACGAAAGCCAGACTGGGAAAGAGACAGAAAACCACCCCATTCCAGGAAGTACACCAGTCTGGGAGTCACCATCTTCTCAAATAGTTTACAGAGACAGGAGGTCAAGGCAATAGGTCGGTAACTGAGGGCAATACTAGAGTCCTTGCCTGGCTTGGGGAAAGGAAGGATGGTAGCAACTCTCCACCCAGAAGGGAAGACACTCTCCAGCCAAATTCTGTTATAGAAGAAATGAAATCGCCTTCTCACCCAAGTGTCGCAACATTGCATACGGGGTGTTGTCTGGCCCAGGAGAAGTGTTGCTGAAGAGAGAGAGAGCAGACTAGCAGGTCTCTCAGGGTGAATATATGATTATAACTTGCATTCTCATGCCCCAAGAAATCCAGAGCGCTGCATTTCCGAGAGTCACGGCTGGAGACTCTTGCATAAAGCCTCTGCCATGGCGTTGGCCACTGTTAAACCATCCATGATCTTAAATCCATTGACCTTAAGAACAGGTGGGGGACAAGGAGAATATTTTCCTGCAATCTTACGGACTCTCTTGAACACTTGGGTGAGCTGGGTTTTAGTAGTAATTGGAGACACATAGGCCTTCCAAGATTCCCGACCTTCGTGCCTCTTTTTAAATTCGTCTAACCCAAGCACTTGCCCATCGAAAGTCCTCTAAAAGAATAGGGTCCCCATGATTGTGACGAAGGCGAGAGAAAGCAGCGCGCTTCTCCCGCACAGCAGTGGTGCAGACTAGTGACCACCAAGGGACAGGACGTTTTGGAAAGTGACCAGAAGTTTTAGGGACAGAGTTGAGAGCAGCAGAGCGGAGCATATCATTGGGGGGACTCTTCACTGAATTTTAATATTCAGTGTGTGTGTGTGTGTGTGCTATTAGAGGGAGGTCCTATTTATGCATGTATGTATGTAAGGATACTTAGAGCCAGTGTAGTGTGTGCTTCTTTCTTAAGATTCAGAGATGCCAATGCTGCCAACCGAGTCGAGAGAGCTTTGTCCGGAACCGTACGCTTTCCTTCATGTTGGAATGTGTGTGTAAATTGTGTAAGATGTTCAGAGCTAGGTATATTAGGTATACAAACACAGTGGAAAACCGGAACTTATTTCTCCCCAAAAACAAAACTGTACTGTATCACTAATATCCATATTTACTAAATCATTATAACTAAACCCTCCAAAATATACAGGTAAATGCTCATATGAAACATAAGGCAATAATTATAAAGTAATTTGGTCACGGAATTCCATTCCAAGAGGAAAAAGCTAATGACTTGTTAATATCCTATTCTCACAAACAATACACAACTCTCTCCAAGGGCTACTGAGACTACGAAACTACATCCTTCTCGTTCCGAGTGCTAGCTAGGCTAGGAGTTAGTGACTGTCACCGTTACGGGCTCACGGCGTCCCCCTGCCCGAGGAGGGACGCTATATACTCAGACAGTTGCTAATCTAGCTGCTTTAAAGATCTTTGAGGATGGATAACATGACGGTTTTATCACCAGGGGGAGCAGTGAGGGGAAAAATACCCAAGGTAGTGGTGAACATCTAAATCTCCTAAAAGGGAGATTTATGAGAAAGCAGATTGGGATAGAACGTGTTCCACTTTTGAAGTATGACATTCAAAGATTTTTAGAAAGTTGATAAAAGACAGGTAAGGAGAATTCAGAGGGTAGGACTTCCAGAAAAATTAAGTTTGGAACCAAGAGAACAAATTAATGACCCCATTGCATACACAGCCACAACATCCACTATTGACCCGAAAGTAAGTGGAGATAAAGCAAGTTGGTATTAGTTGCTGCTGATACCTGAGTTTTGTTGAGAGAAAAAAAATGGTGAGGTTTAGCATGGGAAGAGTGGTGCTCAACGGATGGTAAATTTGTAGAAAGAACAAACATGGTGCAAAAACTGATTCACAGTGAGTCAAGCTATGGTGTATGTCATCTGGGATATCTCAAAGTCATCCTTACCCTGAAGTATTGGACGTTGCTAGTGTTAGTCTGCCATATCATTGTTATAGCAGGGTCATCCAAGACGTCCCTCAGGCTCTGATAGGGTTGTCTGACATGCCGTACTGCTAAAACGGACATGAGGTTACCGGCATAACTTCTGACCAACACCAAGGCTGCTAACATCCAACCTGCCACAACCAGTCGTCGCCACCATCGCCACTCGTACATCACGCTGTCTGTTTTTGTTTATTTATTTATTATTTTATTTTATTTGAGGAAAGATGAGTTATCGTTTTGTTTATTTTTTTATTTGTTTTTATTTTATACTTGAGGAAAGATGAGTTATCGTTTTTTATAGACTTGGGGTATCAGAGTGAGTATGGAAGTTGTGTGCGAGTACGTTAAACATATGCGATAGGAAAGAAAAGAAATTAGAATACATACAAAAGAAAATACTTCAGATAAAAAAAAGCTTCTGTGCTGCAGGAATAATATTATTGTAGTATGCAAGTGTAATGCCTCCGCCATTGAACATACTATGATTCTGAGTGCAGATGATACAACCCTATATTGTGACATGTTAGAAAGAGATTGATAAACTTTTGATGGAGTTAAAGAGTAACTACAGAGGTAATCAGTCACGATCCAAAGTTTCGCCACCCCCTTGGTTGGCAGGAAGGCAAAGTCAATGGTAATGATAGATTGTAACTGTACGATTGGACAAACTGGTGTATTGAGTTGGTTACGAGACAGGGTGAGGTTCACTTACCACAAACCACAAACCCGAAGTGAACCTTACCCTGTCTCGTTAGCAACTCGATACACCAGTTTGTCTGATCGTCCAGTTTATCTTTAACACTAACATTGCCTTCCTGCCACCCAAGGGGATGGCGAAACTCTGGATCGTGACTGTACAGACTTGATAGTGATGTTTAATTTCATATAAACAATATATTGTATGTGTAAGGTTTTACAGTCAGGATATTCCAAATTAACGTAAAATGTGTAATTACAATTATTATTGATTGTTTGGTGGAGTAATTTTGGTCGGAATCAGTATATATATTATGTTAAATAGATTATCGTGATTAAATTGGCAGGCGCAACTGTAGTGACCAGGAGGATACAAAGCTCCTTAGAAATGAGGTGTTTACATCCACTGCTCAGTAAAAGAGAAATAATTGTTCAAGATATGAAAACATGTGACTCATTCAAAGACGAACACGATCCTTATAAGTTACCCATCTGGGAACGACAAGGCTTTGGATCCTCTCAAAGCGAAATGTTACAGGAATGGTTGGTTGTGTCCTATAAACGAGAATGGAAAAAAACTGATGCTAACCTTGCTGTAGTATTACTCGAACCATTGTGAAGATGTCCATGACCCAAGACCTTGTAACATTTTCATTGACTGGGAAACAGTAGGGGAGAACACACATGACTGATGGTACTAGGAGCAACGCCACCAAGATGGAAACCCAGACTGAAGTGGCAAGCGGTAAGACAAATCCCCAAGGGTCAATCTCTGGTCGTCCTCTTCCCCCGAGGATAGTGAGGTACTGTATTATTGTGGGCCAGGCGTAGTCAAGGACCTCAGCTCGGCTAGCAGTGTAGGCAAAGGGACCAATCGCAAAATCTGCCTCCTATAAACAAAGATATAAAACATGTAAGCAGCTCCCATCAGAACCTTTCCTTTTCATTATGGCACTGCATCGTGTGGAAGCAATGATGGAATAAGTTACCGATTTATCCGATTATGTCAAACATGTAGAGCAGGACACACACACACACACACACACACACACGAATAAAATATTTATAAAATTATAATCGTACCGTTGGATACAAATTACGATTTTATTCACAGACAAAGGTGAAGACCTCCAGTTATCCATACGATATATGCTTTTCACAACTTTTTATGAGTAGGTAAAAATTCCTGTTAATGGGGTAATACACTTTTAGTACAATGTAATGACTTGATTCCTCCAAAGTATGCCAGGAAACAAGACCAGATTAACAAGAACAATAGTGGCTTTTTGCTTGGCAAATTATGGAGGAATAAGTTGTTCCAGATTTACCAACACTGTACAGTCACAAGCATAAGTTTCTTTACCCCTCTGGCGAGAGTGAGGTCGAAGTCATGGTTGTAGAAGGGCCTGGCAAACGAACACTGGGAGTCAGTATCTGATGACTGTGTATAATTTGTTGGATTCAAGTAAGTGAACACCTCTAAAGACATGAAGCATTATCCGAGCATTATGAACTGGCTTATTTTATGTTCGTCTAGTCCATATCCAACCACGACTTCGACTTCACTCTCGCCAGGGGGGTAAAGAAACTTATGCTCGTGACTGTACCATCCCCTTAAGATAGTTAGTGACTTTTTGTTTGAGTAAAGGGCCAGTTAGTCTAATCAATCAACTTTCTTCCATAAACTCTTATGTATTTGAGTGTATCAATATAACTGAATCAAAATTTCTACATATTTAATATGTTTCTGATTCAATATTTTCTCGCAGCTGGAATTTGTAACAAACAATGAGGTGGGAACTGTTAACAATATCACTTATGTAATGATTGTCCCTTTTACATTAAGGCATTTTTAAATGGAAATTTCTGAAGCAACATCCCCATACACATACATCAACATACACACATAAACACCGAAAACTTGTTCATTAACTAGGTGGCTTAAATGTGCTTTATCTAAAATGTTATTTTATATATACCAATTGCTTGCTAGTGTGAGAAATATCATGTATTTTTCTCATACCAAGTTGTATTGAATGTATGTACAGCCACAATCAAATAACCACTGACACTTTCCTTCCGTCGTACAAATAAATCAGTATCATATCAATATATAATCACACAACACCTTACGTCAACTCAACCCCCTCAATTATTATTATGAGGTGCTTCAAAATCATACACGTGTTGTTCATTATTACCAAGATATTTACTAGGAAAGAGAGTGTCGGTGGTTATTTGATTGTGGCTGTACTAGTACATGTATGTCTCCCTAACCAGTCATAGCAAAGCACTCATATTAAAAGCTTGACTATGGTGAACCACATACAATGTTAACAGCTAGTCTAAAATAAAAATGCATATCAATTATAAAAAAAAACCATACCAGGAGGAGATTGAAAACACCAGCCGAACAGGGCAGTACATATCCTTCTGTACAGTTCTGCAACCCCTTCCAATCAGATGGCTTCGAAAAATGATCCGAAACTAAAGCTTGTGGTCTGTGCAATATTGGTTCATAAGATTCAATCAAATGGCTCGCTTTTATTCACCAGGTTGTAGGACTTTTGACCATGACTGTACATTCCTTGGGTGGATGTTGAACTGGTGACAGGGAGAATTGGAACTCCAGTTTCACCTTTTTGTCCACCATTGCAAATGTTTTTCGTGTTTCACTTACACCAAGATTAGTCCAACATTCTCTCAAAGATAACAATCTCTCTGTGTACAGTCGTGGACAAAAGTTTCAATCCATATATGGATAAACTAACAAATTGCTGACTAATGTTTTAAATTTCTCAAATTGATGTTTGTGTTTTGAATTTTGAGTAAGTGTTTGAAGTTAATTAGCATATGGTAATTAACCTACTTAATAAAAAGTTTCTCAGCTAACAAACAGAAGGAAGCTGTCAAACATTTACATGAGTCATCTCAATGTAGATGATTATTATTGTTCACGACTGTACGTACAGCCACAATCAAATAACCACCGACACTTTCCTTCCATCCTACAAATAAATCAGTATCATATCAAAATATAATCATACAACACCTTATGTCAACTCAACCCTCTCAATTATTATTATGAGGTGCTGCAAAATCATACACGTATTGTTCTTTATTACCAAGATATTTACTACGATGGAAGGAAAGTTTTGGTGGATATTTGATTGTGGCTGTACATACGTCATACTAACAAGCTACACACCACAAACATAATGGTAACATTGCCATAATGACTTTGATGGACATAAAGTAAATAAAAGTATTATGATGCTTGTTCTCCAAATAAAATTGTTAATATATAACATATGCATTATGTATCACATATACATATATAAGCTATATCATCAACAATATCATCATTATCATCATCATTATCAGTGGCAAAAGAAGTAGCAGCATGCAACCAGTTATAAAGATTACCTATGGGAGAGAAAGTGAAGAGAAGGACAACAACTACTTAGTAACTTGGTTCTACTTTCACATATTTATTGTCTACCTTACTGTTCTTCCTCTCTTTATTCTTTCAGCTCACCCATTTCATCCTACACTCGCCTCCTTCTTGGGAACCATTTCAACTTCTCCCTTCACCCCCCTTCCCTCCCACACATTAATACAGTAGCATGAATGAATTACCTCTCTAGCCACCAGGCCAACCAGGCCAGAGAATGATCCGTCTTGCTGCTTGGAGCCGAAAGTCCCATCATTAGCGTGTACATAGCGGTACCTGGAAAGCGGGAGATCAATTATTCCATCCTGTGAGGCACATATTTAAACCAGACCAATTGTGCTGGTGGGTGTTTCATATGATCGCAATAGTATATAATATTTTGTAGACCTGCATAGACACACAATATTTGCTGTGAAATGAAACCTTGCATAATTGGTTTATTTTTTTCACTACCCTCACCTGTGAGATAAAACGAGTGACAGAGGGCCAAAATCAAGTCCAAGTTCACTGGAGATGCCTTAACACATTGCGTTTAAAGAAGCAGTAGTATGGGGCTATAGGAGAATTCACACTGCAAGGCGTGAACGTTGACAAGATGAAGATTATCCCACAAAATGTATTTCCAAACAGTTTCGGCGACCATTCTCTGCCTGTTCACCACTGAAGAGCGTGACAGTGTTTGCCAAAACTGTTTGGAAATACATCTTTTCGCCTGCCATTGTGGGAATTCTTCACCAGCAGTAAGGGAGAAAGATGGATGAAAGTAGAGTGGTCCAGAGTAACCTCTTGCGTTGATAATGAAACATGTGAGGAAGGAACGTTTCAAAGTGAGATGGTAGGGGAAGGGGTGGGGTTGACCTCTGCATTCTACAGGCCTGGAAACACCAGCTACCCAAGCAGGATGTCAGCAGGTGTTTGGCAAGCAGTTGCCTTCCTTTTTGTGTCTCTTGACTTGAATGACTGACTGATGCAACTTATTTGTTTTCATTATTAATTGTTGAGCATAGTACAATGACCGTCAACGACCCACTGATACATGCTCATGATGCTCTCCTCCCTCAGTTGTCCACCCACTTTCACCATGCTCAGTCATGCTCCACTAACACTTGTGGACCCTCTCTTTGTTCTAAGTCCTATCTCATCCACTGTGAATAATTTAATGGCAAGCAGAGGGACCCAATAAAATAACTCGTTAATTTCAAGACGTTACCATGTTATCCTATGTTTTAAATTAATCCAGAAACGCCAGATACGTAATATTTTCTGTTATAGAGCTTTCTGTTAATTTTTTTGAAAGGAAAACGAATAAGGGGATAAAAGACTAGTTCATTTTCTTGTATATGGTTTAATATGATTCTATCATTTTGCAGTTTTCCTTAATTATATGAATGAAACATTTTGTTTTTGTATTGCACAAAATGTAATTGTATATAGATAAATAATTCACGTTCCCGTGAAGAAAGCAGATGGCAGTAAGTCCCCAAAGGTAAACTGTAATTGACACAGAGCGGAATGCAATGTTAACTTGTCTGAGATTCTCATACCAAGTTTTGGTATCTCTTGACAGAGAGTTATATTTCTTTATTAAAAATCTTGCATTTGTGTTTGTTGGAAGTATATCCCTATAAAATCAACTATATAATTATAGCCTATACTGACTTACCTAAAATTCATACTTTGAGCCAGATAATCTGTTGTGTGGTCTTTGCTGCGGCTGTTGGGATTGTTACTCTGCACTTGTTGAGAATGGAAGGATTCGGTCGCGACTGCCAAAGTTGGTTCCTGCAAAAACCTGGTAGAGTTGCAGGTATATCGGTAAGATAGATGGATTGGAAAAAGTAATTGGGGTTGTAATTTTTCCTCTCAAATAGCATTATTTCATGCAATTTTTTAAATATCTAACAATAATTAATTAATTATGTATATTATCATAAGAATAAAATGTTAGTAATTTTATCGATGTAATCAATTGTTATACGCTGCAGTGAGACTCAGCCACTCCTCATGTGTAACCAACTCTCATCTTTGGCTATTAGAGTATTCTCGTGTTTTGTTTGGTTATATTTCTGTGTGTGTGGGTGCGTGAGTATGTGTGTGTTCGTGTGTGCCAGGGGGCATTATAGATCTTCAAGGATCTTGTCTACCCTTATGTTTTGTAGTCTATCAATTGTTTGACGTCATTGCACAAAAAAAAAAAAAAAAACACACACCCACCTGGTATACTTGGCAGGGAAAAAGGGCAGTTTTGTTGTGATGCTGAAGCCATTACCTGGTGTCCACCTTGCCAGACACAGTGGCTTGTCGTCCCATGTACTGTACGGCAGGAACACGAACACACTGAAACCGACTATGCAGTTTGTTTGTTTTCTACATGGTGTGCACTCGGATACCATATATAGTCTCTAGCCAACCTGAATCGAAGCCCGAGATCTGAAGCAGGCAGTTTCTGGACGACAGCCCACACAAGGCCTCCATTGGTACGAGAGGTGTGTAGCCTCGTGCTTGTTTGGGTGGGCTGTCGTCCAGAAACAGCTTGCTTCAGATCTCAGGCTTCGATTCAGGTGGGCTAGAGACTATGGTATCCGAGTGTACATGGAAGGTTCTAAACTATACTTATTATTCATTTTTGTATTAATATCTTTGCACTGTTTTATATTTTAACACTGTGCCCTTCTTAGTGCACTAGGAAGGTCTTAAACTATACTTATAATTCCATTTTGTATTAATATCTTTGCACTGTTTAACCTTAAAACTTTCCCGGAGTCGTTCATATGGACTAGCATAGCGTTCATCATAGATAGGATTTTGTGGAGGATCTGAAGCTGACTGACTGGGAGGCGAGTAAAGATAAGAAGCCTGGTTGACCACATCAGGAGGCGGCCCTTGGAAGAACAGTCGGAGAAGGCGGCGAGGAAGAGTGGATTATCACTGACTACCACAACCGTCACTGACCAAAGCATTTGTCGCAGCTGAAAACGCAGTAAGGATCTTGTGAATGTTAGTGACGCCTTGTGATTGTTTCCTGCCATGAAGAGACGGCGGCAAAAGTCGTGTCGCCTCACTCAGCTGTTCTTATAAGATAACATAAAGATTAATCATCGAATTAACACATTCGCCATTTAGAAATACGATATCAAGGGGGTAAATTCATATACGTCTCTGTTTTTTTCAGTTTACGAGCCCGTGAAGCTTATATTTCTATATTTACTTCATGACTTGGCAGATGTGGCGACAGGACATTTGCCGCCGACTGTACAATCGTGGTTAATAATAATAATACACATATGGATAACTCAGACATATTGCTGTCTAATGGTTTCACATTCTCCTATGATATTATTGTTTTTTGAATAGTGTGTAACTGATTGAATTAAATTAGAAGATGCTGCTCAACAGTGGGAAACTGTTAATTAAACATGTATATGAGTCACCCCAATGTGGATGAATATTATTGACCACGACTGTACCAGACATTGTAATTCATACACAATTTGATAAGAGGTAAGGAGACTTGGCAAATTGGAAGGCTGCTGATTCCTCATAACTCTGCCAGAAAACAGACGCCCTCAATGGTACTAATAGGGAACCTATCTGTATATGCCTATAGTTTCAGTTTTGAATAACCATATAAGAGAATTTGGGTAAATGGAAAAGGGCTTGGTATTGTTGATAAAGGCCATTGTAGAGAAGTACTGTATATCCAGGTTAGGTGCCATTATGCAGGCAAATATAATACTGACAATATGATACAGAAAAGATTAAAGTCGTCAAAAATTATAATCATTTAGCATAAATACAATCCATAATACATAAAGCAAATATGAACATGCAACAATCTTATTATAAAACAAATATAAAACACATTTTATCCTGCATTTTTGCTTTTATACATAAAAAAGTTAAACTTTCCATCAAATTCATTGTTGAAAATGGCAATGTTTTGGTTCTATGTCAGCTGGTTCGTAAACCCCACCCACCGCCTCTGTAAGCCTCACCCTCTGGCTTCACTCAACTGTATGGAGAGGATAGGGAGAAGACGTCCCCTTTGTATTATACCCAAGGTACAGGGGATATTCCCTGGACCTAGGGCTATGGAACACTGGAAATGTTCTCTCGTCAGACCAAATAACCTGAGACCATTGCTCTATGATTCAAGTACCATATTACTTGGCAAAATTGAGCCTACCCTTCCTCATTTTGTCATTAATAAGAGGTTTACGAGCGGCAGTGTGAATTGGCAACTGGAAGTCCTTCTGTATAATATGATGGTGTACCGTGCCTGTAGTTGAGGTTTTGTAAGGCGTCGCATCTTCCGTAATTCATACTTGTGAAGCATTTTCGTGGCCTTGGAAGTCTTGCGAGGCCAACCAGAAATCGATCTGAACAAAGATCCTTAGGACACACATTTTATTATACTATTTCGTGGAACTTTTTTTTTTTTTTTTCTTCAACTGTGTGTACATATATGCTGCGGCAATTATCGTGGTCAGTTACTCACCTCAGCAGAGATACAAGAATGATGTATTCACCTCAGCTGTAATGCAAAGGTAACTTACCCATCGAACCTCATCAACCACCTTGGAGAGCTGTAAGTGTGTCACGTTAGAATCCTGGACGTCCCAAGCCACCTCGAAGAAACTTATTCCCCGGTCTAGTTTCAAACTCAGAAATGTCTGTGAAAACAAAGATAAAACTACAATTTCGTAAATTACTTCCATCAGAAGTATTATAACTGTTGTTCCTTTGCTATTAATTAACCTTTCCAAAATACATTAATGCTGGTGTTTTTTGACGAAAGTTATTTTACTGACTACGTTTAATCCACTGAATATTATTAACATTTTCAAAGTTCATCATATGAGTAGAGTTGCTGTAAAAGTTTGTTAGTTATGATTATTTATTAATTGTATGTTAAATTTAAATTTTTTTACCTGGACGAAATCAAATAATAATAATAATAATAATAATAATAATAATAATAAAATAATTAATTATTTGCCTGATGCAACATAGTCATTTTCTCACCCAGCCACGATATGACTGAATAATTTGGGGATTAAATGACGAAGTAACAGAAGGCAGATGGTAAAGTGTTGAAGGTGATGTGTGAGGGGGCTGGTCAAGAAGGTGGAATGAGAAAAGCCATGGATATGAATTTTCGCAATTTCCATAATTGCTACAGTATTAGTAATGTGGTAGGATATATATATATATATATATATATATATATATATATATATATATATATATATATATATATATATATATATATATATATATATATATATATATATAATTGTAGTGTCCATGAGCATGGGGTGGTGCAAAGTCACAGTTACTGGACAGAGAGTTGGAACAAGATAAGTTTCCACACCCCTCTGACTGTGGTAGCTCTCAGCTGAACGAAATGTTAGTACCGTAATGTTGTTATGGCACATTTTTGTTCTTATAATTACAAGAGATAGCTGCACCCCCTGCTCATGGACTTTCAGCAATGACTGTATATCCACAATCAAATAACCACTAACACCTTCCTTCCAACGTGCAAATAAATCAGTATCATATCAAAATATAATCATACAACACCTTACGTCAACTCAACCCCCTCAATTATTATTATGAGATACTTCAAAATCATACACGTGTTGTATTTTATTATCAAGATATTCACCACGATGGAAAAATAGTGTCGGTGGATATGTGATTGTGGCTGTACCGGTTGAGTGATGCTCTGTAACTCCTGCCAATCCAAGCTTTTATATAAATCAGTATGCAAAGTGAGACATCGAAAGGAATACATAGCAGTGATGAAGATAAGGGATGGTAAAGTGAACAGCTGCCCAGGGGCTACAATTTGTACAATATTACACTTTGTACACAATACTTTTTTTTTATTCATTTATCTATTTGTGTATTGATGATCTATTAAAAAAAAAAAAAATAATAATATCGAGGTGAGCAGAAGTAATGAAAGGATTATTATAAATTCAATCAGACTCTAGTTTAATAAGGAAACGAAATAGAAAATAGATACTAACTATAATTATGACATCAGGTTATCTATGAAAAATATATTTTATATTAATTGTTATAATGTACTATAAATTCTGTGTTGCTGCAATTACATTTTTTTTTACATTTGAATTTTATGGTAGGGTATGGTAGGGCAAAAATATCCGTGGTATTGATGATGGTGTGGTACCGCACGATGACTCCATAACAAACAGCAGGGCCATCCAACCAGTACTAAGTTGTCGTTAACACCACCAAATTTCTTTCCTACGATCCTAAATCCTTCACTGGTACAGCCACAATCAAATATCCACCGACACTTTCTTTATATCATGCAAATAAATCAGTATCATATCAAAATATAATCGTATAACACCTTATGTCAACTCAACCCTCTCAATTATTATTATGATGTGCTGCTAAACTATACACGTGTTGTTCTTTATTACTAAAATATTTACTACGATGGAAGGAAAGTGTCGGTGGTTATTTGATTGTGGCTGTACAGTACGTAGCATACCAATGTCGATACTTGTTGACGTTATTTCATTTAATAGTAAATATATAACTGTGTTGGAGATAATAATAAAGCCGATTGCTCTTTGATTTAGTACACTGGTTAGTAACAAAAGTAACTCTGCTATGAAATCGTAATGTTAAAGACAGGGGAAGTAATAATACTGCAATTTTAAGGTAAGGCGTAGGATATTTGGTAATCTGTTCAATTTATTCTTTAGAAATTTGAGTAATATTCCGTACTTTACGAATTTGCCATAAATCCACATTTCTTGAAAATACATCGTAACCTGATTGATGGAAATTCAGTACTTTTGTTGAAATAAAGAACAGATTCCCGAAGAATTATTGACCAATGACTATTTCACAGATCCCAAATTAACAAATGGTAAATGCTCCTCTCACAAATATGACTTACCAAAATCTGTCCAGTGACATTAGTTTTGACAAACATGAAAACACTGTAATGATTATAGAAGATTAGATTTCAGGGAAGGAGAAGACCGCCCTAAGCTAATTAAAGTAGAATAAATAATGATATTATGTCTGTTGGGAAACTAATTGGTGAATACTGACTGATGGAATAAACAATATATTGAGAATATTCCACATGCTTACATTAACAAATGATGTGACGTTAGTGGTGGCATCGGTGAGCATTATAATGGAGCTGCGGGTATCAGGCACCAGAGTGACAAGGAATAGCATGGCTTCTGATGTAAACATATCAGCCTCTCTCTGCTCTGAAATCGTAAGGAAGAAGACAGAGGAGAAGTAATGATAAATGGATACTTGGTTATCTGTTCATTTTTTTCATTAGAAATTTGTGCATTATACTGGAATTTACAAAATTGCCATAAATCCATTTTTCTTGAAACTATATCGTAATATGCTTGATGGAAATGCAGTACTAATATTAAAAGATGTTATTGTCATACGGTGCATAACTTGTCAGTATTATAGCGTACAAACAACACTTTTTCCCAGTCAAAGAAAATTAAAGCCTTCATATGTCATTCAGGTTGAATCCGGGAAGTGACAATGGATGTCACACTCGTAGTTGGGCTAAGCAAGGTTATTTTTTTCTGATAGGGAGAGGTATTCAATTTTAGTACAGTAGTTGAACATTAGGAACTTGGGATACAGAAACTTCAAAAAGGTATGATTGTTTACTTGACAAAGTTTGCTAGGCTACACCTATATAATAGATATCCAGTGATTATCGAAGAATATACAAATAGACATAAGGATAGGAATACATGTAGTGCTGGTTGTTGTAGAGTCACCTGCTACACAGGCTGTTGGCCATGGAGACTGACTGATATATATATATATATATATATATATATATATATATATCAACCACGGGGACTGTAGGTTCATGTCAGTTGTTGTTCTCGATGTTCTCCCGGGTTAGAATGGCCTCCTGCCCTTCAGACCCCCGTTACGCTCTGGTCGCAGTGAAAAAAAAAAAAAATAAAAAAATAAAAAGGAGGATCTGGCTATATGCTTGGGCTAGCGTAGCAAATCCCAGGGAAATGGAATCAGAGCTTACTGAACCAAGGAGTCTGGGGGCCTCCGTCCGCCAGGGAGATTGGGGGGAGGGGGAAGGTTTTTGATATCACAGCCAGGGTTGTGTGCCCAAGTCCACGTTACCACAAGAGCTACAAGTGGGGCCGCACCTTCCATGAGACCAGTCCTGAAAGGATCATAAAGGGGGAAGGAGTTTAGATTGCTGCATGCAAAGGGATAATGTACCCCCGTGTGCTGGCGGTCCACACAGCAGTGAAAAAACAAAGAGCCTCCAGTTGCATTACACCTCATGTGGATTTTTAATCCATGTGGGTAGATCTCGTCAAATCCAGTGACCAGATCCTACAACAATCTTTATTCTTGCCATGTGGGGGATGGCTAGTATTCACAGAGAATAAAGTCAGCACCCCTGGGCGATGCTCCTGTAAGTAGCCTGTAACTCTTGCGAGACCCCGAGATTATTGAATAAAGCTACGTCATAGGTGTGGGTTACTTCACGTGTTTCACGTTAGATGGAGACAGTGGAGCTTTATATTGTTGGTTGGTGTTTTTCTGCCCCACTAGATGACAACACCTTATAAATATACGTCTCACTCTGGAGAGAGTAGCTATATCCGCTAATCACAACATCCTGGGATATGGTTGGATATCTTCTGTGCTATAAGTTGGTTACGATATAGGCGCCGTGATGGGGAATAACTGTGCTGCATGGATGAATAGCGTATCAGTATACTTACAGTTCCAAAGTCTTGCCTGTAGTTACCAGGGGACTCAGGAGCATTGGATACATGCTTATCTTTGTTGGCATATGGTGGGCAACTTATCTTTCACTGAATGCACCGAATAAAGGGCAGGAGTGAGCCTTATTGGACAGCCAGACTTCTTACTTGGCTCCTAGGCAATGTTTACTATATAGAGGAATATGAGAACTAAATATTGCAAGCCAGCATAATATCCTCACCTATAAGGTAACAAAAGTAAGAGAGGCCCAAAAAAATTATGTGTCCAAAGCTGAAGATTTTGGAAGGCCAAGCGTAGTTGAAAGTCGTCGCTGATGATTAAAGTCACCACTAGGCTAGTTCTAAATAGTTTTAAACCCTACCCCAATACTGTAGGAAACTTCCCTGAAAGTTTGATGATGATATCTGCTAAGGTTTAGAAGGAATTGGGTTCGAACATTTTCCAAAATCTGGGGCACAAGAACTGAGGTTGACCACCAGGCCAAAAAGCTTTCCAATATCAGGGGCAAGAAAAATGTCTGAATATTTTGAAGACTTGCTTCGCAAGAGATAATGTTCACTTTCGTTTGACATGCCTAGGCACATTCGAATCGAATCAAATAACATAGAGGACAAGGGGGAAAGAAGAGACGGGATATACTCCGATAGGGCAACAATAAGTCGGAGGAAGTGAATGTTAGTGATAGAAAAAGGCAGAAGTGTGGTGTACATTAGGAATGACTGGAGGATTCAAGGTAAAGGTGGGATTGCATCAAGGATCAGCCTGAGCCCTTTCTTTTTTGTAATTGTGTTGGCAGAGTGAAGGAAGATACTATAGAGGAGTACCTTTGGACTCTATTGTTAGCATATGACGTTGTTATCTGTGGCAAAAGTAGTAGAGGGCAAGTTGAGGTGAGCCTGGTAACTTAGTGGTAAGGGGAAGACTTAGTACTCACTGAAAAAATGAAAGACAATTGAAACAGACGGAGTACATGTGCGTGAAAGAGAGGGACATGGCAGCATAGCGAGGCTACAAGGTGAAAAGATAGAGAGGGTGGATGAGGTAAAATATTTGGAGTAAGCTATTCAAAGTAATGGAAAATGTGGTAGTGAGGTAAAAGGGAGAGTGGGGGCAGGAAGGATTAGGTGGGAAAGAGTGGTCGTTGTAGTTTGACTTCGCCCACTTTCGCTTGCCTCTGACTCAAGGGTATATTTATAAGCTCAGGAGTCAGCGAGTCCTTTATCATCACTGAATTTTTTATTTGTAGCGAGCAGCTCTAGTCTGATGTGATTTAAATACAATTTAATGGTGACTTTGTTAATAATAAAGCTAAAATAATTTAATTTGCCCTGAAGTTTACTAACATGTATAGAAATAGATTAAAAGAAAATATGAACTTATTGTCCTTTTGTTGGCCTTGATTCCTTGTGAATCGTAAGTGTTGCGTTCTGGTATGAAACTCTTATATTCCCTCAGGGTGAGATGTGTTACATTTGACACAACCAACGCGAGCCTTTACAGATATTATTCATGTTGCAAACTTACCCCTGAACGAAACCCAGACATTATTAGCATAACTGTGATATCGAAGGCTGGAAAGTCAAGAAGTGGATGTTATGGAATTCAATTGACTTACATAAGTGTGTGCAGGGTTCTGAAGTACAGTACACACAAAAAAACCATGGTTACACCTCCAGCGTGATACAACAATTCCACTGACTCAGGAATCGAACCCGAGATCTCTCGCGTGCTAGGCGAGTATGAAAACCCTTACAGCATCAGCACCCCCTTCTTTTGCTGTATGTGTCGAAGAAGCTGTGGCAAAAAATATATACTGTAGAGTGTAGAGGGACTGCTTGCATGAAACCAAAATAATCCATTCCTCCATGTAAATATTTTCCTTACTATTCGCAATATATTAATATTCTCAAGCCCGTTAAAGTGAACTTTTCAAAAATAATATTATAACAACTTAAACAGCAATGCCATAAATTGAACTCGCCAAATGAACCATTCTCTTGTGACTCTATAGCTTCAGAATTGAACAAGTGAGCCAGCCAGTCTTTCCTCTATTGTATAAGACTATAGGTGGTGATTCAACCTTGCCTAATAACATTTTCCTTTATTTCCGAAAGAATTTAGCAGGATTTTGCTAAATTTTAACAATTTTTGCTGGTATATTAGCACTCAGTATTTGTTTATATAATATTATTTGATATATTTTAACAAACAAATTATTACCATTTGTTTTGATGTAGATGAGTGTACCATCAATAATATTCCATAAAATAAGAAACATATATATATAATTGCCATACATAACACATACATAACTGTTGACAGACGTAACAGCAAACAAAAATAATGCTTTTTTTTTTTTTAATAGTACTATTTTCAAAGTCGATTTTAATCCAACGAACTGATCCTTAACAAATTGGTTCAATTTTAAGGGCAGGTGTAACACCTGCCACTTTCTGCAACTGAATAGTAAGCCAAGAAGGTATTGTCTTCATTCTAAATCCCATAAACAATCAAACATATTAACCGAAGCACCAGGAATAGCTTCACAAATAAAGCAACTGTGGCAGGCCAGACGGTGGTAAGTAGCTGAGTGTGAACTGTGAAGGTAGGGAAGTTGAGCTAACAGTGTTACTTCCACATTTCTCTTCAAATCTATACAGGGTTCGGAATTGAAGAGACGACTTTCTGAGCTGACTGTACTACTCACCTAAGTGGGGGAAAAGGTGTCCTACTGAGGCAACGGCAGCCACCGTAAACCACACCATCAGTGCTGCTCTCATGTTCTCTGCTCTTGCTGTAAGGATAGCAATGTATTTAGTACTTGCAGTGGCTCTATAATTATGAAAACAACATTACGCAACGTGAAGTGACCATGCAGGCAAAAATAAACCTCAATATGGACACTCTACAAGAGTTCCACCTGGACCACCCCTTCACTTGGTGTGCCTAACGTGACAATAGCGCTTCGCTTGTATGAGCTCCTGTGCATATACAAAACAATATTTCGAAGCTGTGTAACACTCCTTTTTTCTCATTTCTTAAGTTTTATGGATTTATTTCCGAATTACACATGTGTGAGATATCTAATTTTCACTGTGGTACGTTCATATGTAGTCTGCTAAGGTTAGGTACCGGTAGTCTGTTAAGGTTAGGTCCCGGTAGTCTGCTAAGGATAGGTCCCGGTAGTCTGCCACGGTCCAGATTAGGTTAGGTTAGGTCAGGTCTGGTCTGCCTAATTCTAAAACAAACTAATAAATAATATTCGTGCTCGCCAAATATTAGAAAACCTGAGCCAACTTTTGCCAAAGGTTGGGTGATAGGTTATGGCCAAAATAGGATATTGGCACAATAAATGGATGTTATAATCGAACGAATCACATGAGAAAAGTATAAGAAAACTATATTTTGTCTGAAAATCTAGCACATGTGTAACTCGGAAAATTAAAATTTTTAGCTTAGTTTCCCCCGAGGGTTGAGCTTACGAGTTGCAAGATGGGAAGCTTAAGAAATGTTGATGTATATGGTTTAGAGGACTTTCTGTTACATTACAACGCTTCGCTTTTGTTTCAGGAGATATACAGGCGGCCATTTGGAGTGGTAAGTTGAATGTAAACATTGGACATAGAGTAGGATGAAAGAGCAATGGAAGGCCCTACTTCCTCCCGTGTTCTAAGTCAGTATGTAAGAACGCTTGACAGTGAAGCTAAGGTCCGTTACTTTGAAAAGATAAGTGCTTTTTGTGGGAATGGCCCTTATATAACAGGGGAAAATGGTCATCCTTTGGTTGAACTGTCCTCGAGTGAGCTACCTGACAATGCACACCATGATATGTACAGCTATTTGGTAGAAAGTAAAATCAATCAATTTAATGTAAAGTGCCACAAGGCATATATGAGGCTTGAGGCATAATTATAAGTATCTTATTGTTGGCCACGTGTAGAATGTGATGATTACTTCAGCTGCTACACCAGGCATCAAGCTCATCACACTAAACGTGACTAAAGGTAAAGAATTTTCACACATGAATATTTTCAGTATAAATATGATGACATTAAATTCAGAAAGTACAGAATACAGTGTAATGGCCATCTGTTTGTGACAATTAAGAGTTGAGATAACTAATAGCATAATCGAACTGAGAAGAGCAGTGCTGTTACAGCAGAGATTAAAGTGGGATGTTTATACTTTAGTTCCACCTGTATTTTACCAGCAGAACATAGTTTTTCCTTAGTGTATAACTTCATAAGGGCCTACAAATGCTCACGGTCCGGTCGCGCTCCGCTCTCGGTCAGCTCACGGTCCTGGTGTACCAGTATTCACACGTCAGGTCTGCTCTCGTTCCGCTCTCGGTCCTATCATTTTCTTTCCCTCAACACCAGTGCAAGTATTGCCACCACCAGTTACGGAGGATGTGTGACATTTCTCGAGCCGATTTGGCAATAATCGCCATTACATTTGATGAAGAAGAAAGAAAGCAAAGTCGAAAAAGAAAGAGGTTGTGGGTTCATCCTATGTTGCAAGATAGGAAGAGTGAAGGAGAATTTCGTACTCTGTATCCTCGTCTTATTGATGATGAGAGTAAATTCCACAGCTATTTTAGAATGAGCATTGGAACATTAGAGGAAATACAATAAAAAATTGAGGATGACCTGAAAAAAGGAAAACACACTATTCAGAGAAGCAATTACTCCAAGAGAAAAACTGGCTGTGTGTCTAAGGTAAGAAAAAGAAAAGGTGTGACTCAGATTTATTTTACAGTACGGCTCAAACATAAGAGATAAAGGCACAGATGATCAACATTTATTATTACATTGTTTGTACAACATTTATGAAGGGAAAGCAGTAAGGTCCTGCTGGTTAAGCCATTGTGAGGTGCATGCAGGCTGCAGAGGTGATGGCGCCCCGTGGATGTGCTCCTGGCATTGTGTTGCTTGTTGTAATTGTTGTATAGGTTGAATACTTGTGGATGAGAAAGTACAGTACTGCGACAGAGCAGGTGATGCTGAAGGTTGGGGGCATACATTCTGTGCTAGTGGTACAGTACATATGCCTGTGCGTTTTGGACTGAATTTCTTGACAGTAGTTGTCATCAATGAAAATAAGGTATCTATTGGTTCTGGGGCACGTTCTTCCTTCTTGTTTTATACTAAGTATCTCATAAGAGTAGCAGATGCACTATTGTAATATTCCTTTTTTTTTTTTTTTTTTTTTTTTTTTCATTTAAATGTGAGACTTTCTTGCTGAGGGAGTGTAACTTGTGCAACACCAACAACCTCGTCGTTTTCTTCTCTTTGTTGTCTACTGCATTCTTCGTGTGGGCCATCGTGTTCTGCATTATATGAAGTTTCTGATTCATTTCCAGCCTATTGCAGAGATGTCATTCGTGTTCTGTCCATAAATGCAGACAAAAATGGCATTTGATCTTCATATTTCCATTTCTGGTTATTTGCAGCAGCCTGCCCACTCTTTGCTTTTCTATTAATGTGTTTACGATACTGCGATCGGAGGCATTCCCAGCGTTCCTTACACTTAGATCCTGAAAATAAGTAGAAAACGAAATTAGTTATTCCCTATATTGTTTCATTGTAGGTTTTTGGCAACGGGGGATTCCTACAAATCAATTGCTTTCAGCTATCGTCTAGGCAATTCAACCACTCATGGTATTGTACTAGAAGTTTGCCATGCAATAATGAAAAACATTATCGCCGAGGCTATTCCGACACAAAGTAAAGAAATCTGGAAGCGAATTGCAAATGAATATTGGACGCAGTGGAACTTCCCAAACTGCATTGGTACACTGGATGGTAAACATGTGGTAATTGAAGCACCAGCAAATAGTGGCTTCCTATATTTCAATTATAAAAAGACATTTTCTGTTGTTCTATTAGCTTTGGTTAATGCAAACTACCGTTTCATATGGGTTGATATAGGATCGTATGGTTAAAATAGTGACAGTGGAGTTTTTACTAATCCCAAACTTTGCAAATATCTGGATGATGAACATTTGAATGTATCAGAAGATGCTGCACTTCCTGGAACTGATGTGCTTGCACCATATGTTATAGTGGGAGATGAGGCTTTCCCTCTGAAGAGAAAAATAATGAGGCCCTACCCAGGTTCACAGACTGAACATAATGTAGAAAAGAGGATTTTTAACTATAGATTATCTAGATTCTAGAGCCAGGAGGATAGTTGAGTGTACTTTTGGTATTCTAGTGAAAACCTTCAGAATATATTTAAGGAAACTTAAAGCTATGCCTTCTAATGTTAATAGGAATATTGTTGAGTGAGGCTAGGAAATACATTTCCGCAGTGGACATTAGGCTATTATTATATATATATTGAATTTCTTACCTTCGCAACCCAGCTGCCTGCTTACTTCCACCCAGCTTCTTCTTTTCAGCACGTTATCACTATAGTGTAGCGAAGTCAAGTCATACAGTTCGGTTTTGCTTTTCACTAATTCTATTAACATTTCATCTGAAACCACAAAATTAAAGGAAGTTTTTTAGATTAATTATGTTCAGTTTGTGCTTATGTATATGCTAGCTGTATCCATTGTCCTTATATCAGTGATAAATAAGAAAAAGTTTTTTAATAATTTACCTACCTTTTGCATGATCCCATTGTGGTGTTTTCTTTTGATAATCCATGTTTTCATAGGACGAAAGATAACAGCACTTGCTTATATGACGGCTGAATCTCGACTGGAGAGGAGCAGGTCAGCAGGACCGTGGCGACTGTATTCACACTGGCGCTCACGGTCAAAATATCTTTGGAAGGAACCGTGACCGGAAGCATTTTCGCAAAGTATGGCTGGTTACGTGTCCACACCGCTTACTGCTGGGCCAAAATCAGGGTTGTTGGAAGGAGAATAAAGCTTGGATTATAACGATAAAACCAACCATGGGATAATCTTTGAAATAGTTTCATTCTCTTTCCCAGCTCATTTTACCCAAATTGAACCAATCCTAACCTTACCTAACCTAACCTAGACTGGACCTAACCTAACCTAAGCAAATCAAGCGCTGGCACATACCCGTATAAAGTTCACGAATATGCTGACCGGAGCGAGAGCGGACGGTGAGGCTGGTGAGCGCCAGTGTGAATGCTTCCAATGAAATTCATGTAACATTATTGGACCGGACCGGGACTGGAGCGAGAGCGGAACGTGACCGGACCTATAGTGTGAATCAACCCGAAGAGTTCCACCTGGATTTTCCCACTTTATTTACTTTTTCCTGCATATTCGTAATTGTTCAATTAGTCTTTTACCATAATATTGTGAAGAAAGGATAGCCTCATCTTGGGGGAGAGCCAGTCTGATAAGTTTTACGTATTAATTTTGTTGTATTAATATTACTTTTTATCTTTAAATAACCTAACTTGAGGGCAGAGGCTGGTAGAAGGAGTTGGTTGCCATTCCTCTCTCTTCACATCAGCTATCCATTTTCTCGCTGTTCCTGTTTAGCTGGAAATCGAAAAAAAATGACACAGAACTCGTCCCAGCCCCAGCTGTTTTTGCAACCAACTGCACCACAGCTATGTAGGCTAACATGCTTAATGAGACGACGAAAATAGAGTAGAGGTCTTTATATACGTGCCTCACAATATGGCGGGCGGCTCTGTTTAGTGTTTACTTCGATCAGCTGATAGCAGTTGATGACGTCACGTGAAAGTCGTCATATCGTATGTGTGTAAATATAATTAGGTAGAAATTATTTGAGTATAGATAATTACTCTCTGATATGAAGTTGTTTATTTTTCATATTGTAGGATATTATGTGAAAAGTTACATTGGTGAGATATTGTGAAGGATGATGTAATATAGTGTAGGATGATGTTTTTTTTTTTTTTTTTTGGCTACGAGCATGATGTTTTAAAAAGCCAGAAGGGAAAGAAAGTTCTCTGTATTCAGTTATACAGTGACTCCTTCGTTTATATACTGTCCTTCTTGCCATTATTTCTTATTATATTCTGTAACTTACGGTGTTATCGAGAGTGAGAAGGAGTATATTAGCCTAAAATTACGTAGTGACAGGTGGGTGCCAACACTACTTCCCAGGCGGGAAGATGGGTATCTCGTAATTGAGATCTCGTAATTGAGAAATATTTACAAGTGAAATTTAATTTATTCCTAACTTTAATTGAAATTAGAATTTACTTAAATGTATTGTGAATTAAGGAAAATTGCCGTAAATATCAGAGTTTGAAGTGTCTGGCAACTACATTGGTGAGTTTTCCCGCGTGCTCAGCGACATAGCCATCAGTGCTGCCAGGTGCAGAGAAATTTCTCTGTTATATGGAATTTTTAAGTCCACACGGAAATCATATAGAGATTGTTCAACAAGAGTAAACAAGGAAATTTCTACCAGACGAAATACCAAAAAGGCAATGTTCAAGAGTAAACAGGGAATATTTGAGGTAAAAAGGGAAATTCTGATGTTGAAGCTGGGGAAATTTCGTCAAGCAGACCTGGGAACACTGATATACATTCTTGTGTGATTCACTGAGAGCAGGTATGAAGAGATAAAGTTCTAATGTGTACTTAGATTGTAGGTGATTTTCTTTCAGTGTATGAAAGTCTGCCAAGCTACCCTTATCATTACTAGTGAGTGTGTTTCTGAGTAAAGTTTACAGTGTATTTTTGTACCCATTAGCCATGTCGTTAATGTAATTTTTTTTTTCTTTTTTACGTTTCTTGTGTGTGATTCACTTAGAACAGAACACTCTATAACTGTCTGTCCTGTTCATAACTCCTCTCATGGGTCTTGGCCGTCATAAGTGATGAACTGGGTTAGTCTAGGACTGATTTGTGAGTAGAAATAGGTTGTGTAGGAAGTTGTAAAGGAAGAAGTGTATCATTCGTGTACTGTATTTCATTTTTCCTCCCCTTACACCAGAGAGTGTATCATGTAATATTTTCAAGATTTCTTCCAAATAGCATAAACAAAGGTAAAAAATTAACCAATTAAATGTATTCTACATATTCTTATTGACATTATGTAATATGGATATCATTTATATGCTAAATAAGCGCTGTACTTCATACATCAGACTCATTCCAGGGAAAAATAATACGAGAAATGTGCTTTTATCTCAATATATTGAAGTAAATTATGCAGCATATGGCAAGATGCATAAAGGGAAACATTGTTTGTAATAATTTTATACATAATAATGTACACTATGTAGTTTGTGAGAAGATACATAATGGTAAGAAAAAGTTTTCTTTATACTGTACAGCAGTTCCTAGACTTCTTGTCATATGACATGACATTTAAAGCATTTTTAATGAAATGAGGTAAACTATACAGTACATTATGACAAGATACATAAAGGGAAACATTTGTTGGAATTATATACATTATAATGTACACTATGCAGTTTAGGAGAAGATATATAATGGTAAAAAAAGGTGGTTCATTATACAAGCTGATACCAGATTTCTTGTCACATGACATGAATATGACATTGATAGCATTTTTATTGAAATGCGGTAAACTATACAATACATTATGACAAGATACACATTCTTTAATGAACTTTCGGGTCACTCGGAAGCAAGTTCTATGTACCGTATTGTCAAGAGCTGTTGGTTTAGTTTACTGTAAATGGGCAGGAGGAACACTGGTAGGGCCTAAGGAATAAAAATGTATTATAATTTGTGACAGGCAACCAACAATGGGTACATGGCTTATTCGGACCAGACTGATTCACACCATTTGTTGACTTATTTTGACCTTTGTAAAACTGGTGATGATAATTGCACAACCCTGTTAGGGAGTCCGTTCACTCCGGCCAATATATAACTAAATATTTCTTCAGTAAGTGACCAGTCATTATCTTCCTTTCATTGGAGTCCTCTCACAGTCTCATGAAATGCCTTTGTAGCTTCTTCGCCAGTTTTCTTTGGTATCTCTTTATATTACTGGCCTAATTACACCCGCCGTGCCTGAAGGTTCAGGCAACTAATGGGTTACAGGTCATCTTTGAGAAGAAAAAAAAAATTGCTCGTGGTTCATATGGGTCCCAATCAGACAACACAAAACCCCAAATAAGCAGAGAATTTTTCTCATCAACCAAGGCAAGGGTTTTAATCAGCCAAGACAATAGTCTGAATCAACCAAGACATCAGCCATGGTCAGAATATGTCTGTATTGTGCAACTCCCCTCTTTGCTGGATGACCCCACAGCTGGCAACAACAGTCTACTATGGGGTGCACCAGGGCCTTCCAGAGGGTCCTGGTGCAGTACATAATGAACTACTGTAGCCAGCTTTGGTCACCACACAAGTGTGTGGTCATCTAGCGACCAGTGAAGTTACAGAGGTCCTTCACAAGGGACACTTAACACCTCCCAGTACTTTGACAGGTCTGTCTTAACACCTCCCAGTACTTGAGGTGGTCTCTCAGTTGTCTCCTTCTATTGCTGCCACAATCTCATCAAGCAAACATTTATGATAAACAGATAATTCAAAACAAGTTTGTCAAACCTGTTTGCAATAGAACGTGGCAGACGCTGCGTTCTAGTCTGTTTTTCGCTTCCTTCGTAAATATATATTGTTATTATGTTCTCACCTCACCTGTGGAATATTATTGTATCACTACGATCTGTTTTCACATATCCATAGGCAGGGTTGATTGATTGATGGATTTATAGATGCCACTCGGCATCTGGCGGCGCAACAGCTAGAGTCGTATACCGCCCAACATGATACTAAATTCTAAGGATTTCAGAATATAGTCATTTATATCATATATAAAATAATTATATATATATTTTATACAGGCTTCACTACCCCAAAAGGAAATTCAGCATGATTAAAAGGACATATCACTAAAACTCACATTTTACAATAAGTAAAATATATATAGGAATAAAAAAAAATTGAACTAGCCATAAACATTGAAGAATCCATAAAAATAATAAAATTCACAACTTGTGGTGGAGGCCAGCCTTCTCCACAAAGCAGAGGGTGTTCCCTCTCACACTACAAGCCTCCTCCCCGAGCACCTGGGAGAATCTGTAAGAACCGTCCCCCACCCGGTACTCGGAGAGGTACCTACGACAAAGATCCCCAAGGCTGCGACACTACACAAGATGATGCCGCACTGTCAAAGGGACTAGATAGTCATCACAATAGGGAGGGGAGCCCTGTAGGCCGCTGTAGCTCCACAAACCCAGGCACTGGCAGATGCCGCGAAGCATGTTAGCCGCAACGGTGTCCCACCTGTCGTGCCAGCAGGAACGAACGGCAGCATCTATATAGGGTCGAAGGTCTACAGCAAGTACGGGATGACACCTGACAGGAGGCCCAGCACTGGAGGCCACAGCCTACAGCCTTAGCCAGGCCATCAGCACTTTCATTCCCATCCACACCCACATGGGCCGGGACCCAACAAAATGTGTGTCTGTGGCCACAACGTCCTAAAAGGACAAGTCACTCGAGAATGGCCAACACCAGCGGATGGGAAGAGTTAAAATTACCTAAGGCCTGCAAGGCACTACAGGAATCACTAAAAATAGTAAAAGAAGGCTGAGGGAGAGTAAAATTTTTCCTGGAGGGCGTATAAAATGGCCGAGAGCTCGGCAGTAAAAATTGACATGAGAGAACGGAACCTGCTGCCTCTACAAAAGTCAGGAGAGACAGCTCCAAAACCAACTCCAGCATCAGACATTAACCCATCAGTGTACACAGGGAGGGACCCCTTGTGAGTGGAGGCATGTTCTAAAAAGAGGGAGCGAGCCACTGGTGGAGGAAGAGATTTCTTCTTGTCTGAAAAGCAAGTGCAGGTGTGAACTTCTGGGAGAAGCTATGAAGCTACCCTAGGGACACGCACAGGACAAATCTGGAAGTCATCAATGCCTAACTCCTCCATAACCTTCCTGACCCGGAAGCCAAAGGGTCATGACCTGCGAGGATGTGAGACATAGTACTGAGACAAGATATCAGATGACACTGCCAAGTAGGGAAGGAAATTAGGAAGTCGATGTAAGCAATGTCAACAACGAACCATCAAGGACTGGTTTAAAGGTTTAAAGGTCCGCCAATGAGTGGCAGTCAATGGGACAGAGTGCAGCACACACTGTGTGTATGAAACAACTATAGCATGCATCACAAGGATGATGAGTGGCCCAGAGACCTCTCCACCCACGTGAGACCCGAGTCAGCCTCGGCTATGGCTGCGTAAGCAGGAACACCTCAGACAGCTGACTCAAACCCCCCACCCCTTGCTCACAGGGGTGGTAACCTCTGGAATCAGTGAAAGATTTTTATCGTGTCCCGAGCAAGGATCGAACGCTGGGCCGCAGGATTGCAGCCGCAGACTCTAGCACTGTGCTAGCCAGAAGCTAGTGAGGGAGATCAAGAGGTGGCTCATCAGTCTGCACCAGGAGACTGGGGATTGGGGACGACCTGAAGGTTCCGGTTGCCAGACATACACCAGCATGATGAACAGGGTCTAAGACTCTGAAGTGGGTATCCAAGGCAGAGGAGCACACTTCACACCCATAGTCAAGTAAAAAAGCGAGTCTTCTCGACACAACGTAACCAGTGACCATACATGAATAAGTCCATATTGGGGTGGATGCCCGGGATGCGGCAGAAGTGCATAGGAACCGTCTTGGCAGGAAAGAAGTGAAACCCATGAGAACCAGCCCAACGAGACACCCTGTCGAGGGCAAGCTGCGTGCGCCGCTCCGCCACTGACATATGGGAAGCAGCAAACCAAACCAGGTCGTCAACGTACATTGAGTTGGCTATACTGTCTGGAAGGGATGAGGCAATGACGTTAATTGCCACTGCAAACAACGTGAGACTGAGGACGCTTCCCTGAGGGACGCCCTCGTCCTGTGCAACGGATGCTGAGAGGGCTGTACCAACCCTCACAAAAACTGAGACCACTGAGAAACTCCTCAAGAAAGAGTGGAAAGCGATCCCTCAGGCCATATGCATGGAGTAGCTGCAGGATACCATATTGCCATGTAGTGTCATAGGCTTTCTCTAATTCGAAGAATACACAGACCAGGTGTTGATGTCGTGCAAAAGCCTCGCATGCAGCAGCTTCCAACCTGACCAGAGCGTCTATAGTGGAATGGTGTTTACGAAAGCCAAGCCAGACTGGGACGGAGACAGAAAACCACCCCGTTCCAGGAAACACCAGTCTGAGATTCACCGTTTTCTCAAATAGTTTATAGAGACAGGAGGTCAAGGCAATAGGTCGGTTATTGAGGGCAACACGAGAGTCCTTGCCCGGCTTGGGAAAAGGAAGGATAGTAGTAACCCTCCACCCGGAAGGGAAGACACCCTCCAGCCAGATTCTGTTATATAAAGCTAGAAGAAATGAGATCGCCTCCTCACCCAAGTGTCGCAACATTGCATATGGGATGCTGTCTGGCCCAGGAGAAGTATCGCCGCAGAGAGAGAGAGAGAGAGAGCAGAATGCAGGTCTCTCAGGGTGAATATTTGATTATAACTTTCATTCTCGTTCCCCGAGTAATGGTAAAACAAAGCATAGTGTAAGTATCTGGATTTTCAGTGTGGAGTGGCTTGATTTGTTGGGTTGATAGTTAACTTGCCTTAACATACACACATACACATAAAGAAATATGCTATAGGTAATTGCATATAAGAGTGACAAAGAGAAATGGGAGGGTGGAGGACGGAACAATGAATACAGTACATTTATTACATGTTAATGTTAAAGTATGTTAACAGTTTATTACTTCACATATCACCAAATACAAAGACGATTGACCAAATATCTCTCTCAAAGATTGCAGCTTTAGTAATAAACGGTTTTATCTATGTACAAGGGTGCCACCTGTCGTGATTGGATTATTCATACTTTAAAGTTTCGAAGAATAGAACAAATAATATCAATGATCGCGTACGACTGCAAATGGATACTGTATTTTACTAGTGTATTTTAGTGAACAATAGGTAGTAGTCCGTTTATGCGTCGAAGTCTTGCAAGTATACACAAATAGTCGTCACAGGAAGATATATATGAACTGTGGTAGTTTACGTGAGTTTTAAAGATGTTATAGTTGACTTTGTCTGATTCAGCCATAGAGTACCAATGTGGTGACGTAAGCATATAGTTCATGAAGTTTGTCTTACTAGTAAGATAGGGCTGCATGTTACTATATATGAATCTATAATCATCTAGATACATTTGTTTGTAGAAGTTTTTAGTAGGTTGTTCATACAATACAACTGGAAACTTTTTCCCCTCTTTAACGTTTGTGCTGTCACCATCTAAAGGTATTTGATCCGATGTAAACAAAGACGTCTGAGGTACATTTCGGTTGTATAAATAATCATGATGTTCAACTGAATCTTTAGAATCTACGTCTGTAAGCACTTGTGCATTGCTTCTTCTAGCTCTGGTGTTAACGTGTCCTTCGCGCTGCCAACGGCGTATCCACCTGTAGACCGTAGTGACGCTTGCTCCAGTATGTCGGGCAATAGCACGGAGGGACATTCCCTCGAGCCACATCCACACGAACCTGGCACGTTCTTGCATGCCAGTCGCTCGTGCTTGACGTCGCCATTCCATCTTTCGGTTCTGTTGGTGAAAGAAGGCAGCCTACAGGAACTAGAACCTAAGTATATACCTCTTCATCAGTACGTTGAGTGGCAAAATGTAGGCGAGAAATATTATTAAAAAAGAATAAAATATATAGACAAATGGAAAGGGGCTCGTGGAAGGGAGATGAAGGTAGATTTGAGTGTAGAGAAGCCAGTGAACTAGCATATGTACCGTAAATAATGAAACATGCTGAGCATGTCCAAAAACAAGGTTCCAATTACAATTAAATCAATTCTGTAATCCTTTACTTTCACAATGAAGGGTTCAGAAGCGTGAGTCAATATGTGACAATCGGAGAGTGACTTAGATTTTACAGTGAGTGGACACATTCCCGACTTACGACTGAGAATGGGAGTTGATTCTGTCAATTATTTTCATAGCTATTCTTACTGATGTCCAATGTCTCTTCTCACTTCCATTGCCTAGGTATCTCCAGTAGATGGTCTAGCCATCCCACATGTGCAAAACGGATTTTCTATAAAAAAAATAATAATAAGATCCAGATTCTCCCAAGATCTAATAACCGATAGCCATTAGAGCATCTTGATTCCTTCGAAGTATGCCAGGAATTTTTTTTCCTAATCATGCTACTAGATAAACAAACAAACAAACAGACAAATATGCAAACAAACATACCATAAACATAACCCCTTTGTGGTTGTTATACAGACGGATGAACAACCTGTTTCATTCATTTTGTGTTAGATTCGCTATCCATAAACATCAAACTTTCTACTGTGATAGGCCAAGATCTGAAACTGCACACATTTGTTCTCAGGGTCAGGCTCTTACATAGGATGAAATAAAAAAAAGTCTATAATTAAGACTGAAACACTTAATAACTCCTTAATGAGTTCATGCACACTGCAAAGTCTTCTCGCCTTTCTTGTTTAGTTATCTGAATAAATTGTTTGTCATTGTTAGGGCAAACATATGCATACTAGTCAATATGTTTTACCCAATTACGGGAGGTCAGTGTTCTGTTTGATACAATGATACTGTAACATTATCATCACAATGAACATATTCTTTAGTCTGCAGTTATTCTTTAACTGATACGTGTGGCAAGTTAAATAATCAGGTTATCTTAATTCATGATAGCTTAGGTGAAGGCTGTCCTTGATTGGGTGAGTAGTACTAAGCATGTTATGCAGAAACGTTATATGTGATAAACAACTGCATGTGCTTACTCAATCTCAGATATCTGGAAAAAGTGCAAACATATGAAACAAAATTAAAAATGAACTATATCGTGACCCATTAAATAATACCTTTTACAAGGGAGAGACAAAATAATGATTGACACACATGACCACAACTACTTCTGTTCCCTTTGTAAATTGATTTATATAATTATCTTTCGATCATTTTTATCTTTTGATCATTTTTATCTTTTTTGACAACCCTCAAAAGGATAAGCCCTAAGGATAAACGTATGGATACATACGTTCAAACTAAGTAAGTTTGTATAATTGGTTACGGTACATGATGTGATAAGTCTTGTGCAATTACATTAAATTTGCATCCGGTTGTTTAGTATTTTCTCTTATGCAATTAGATATTACCAGGATTGCCTCATGCGATAAAGAAACAGTTCAAAGATAACTGGACAATTCATTCCCCATACTGAACACAAGATTATAAAACAGCAGGAGGTCCTACAGTCACGGTAAAAAGTCCTGCATCACTTTCAAACAAATGAACTTGAATAAAGAGCTGTTGGTCTCTGTAATATTGTTTCATAAGATTCATTCCATTGGCTCCGTTCCATTCACTGATGCAGGACTTTTGACAATGACTATAATATAATTTTACAAGGCCCACTACATGTACAGCCACAATCAAATATCCACCGACACTTTCCTTGCATCATAGTAAATATCTTGGTAATAAAGAACAACACGTGTATGATTTTGCAGCACCTCATAATAATAAGTTGATATAAGGTGTTGTATGATTTTATTTTGATATGATACAGATTTATTTGCACGATGGAAGGAAAGTGTCGGTGGTTATTTGATTGTGGCTGTACAGCCTGCCGAATAAATCCAGGTATCCGAGATAGCCTCTATAAGGTGGAAATCTGGTAACACTGCACAGTATGAGACGCCGTGTATGCGAGGTTTATAATATCTGGGCTTTTGTCTAATAAACATACTATCTTACATATTGCAGTAAGATCTAATTAGGACGGAAAGCAAGACAAGGATAAGAGTTATAATATAAAACGACCGTTGTCCTGATAAAAGTACTAAAATTTCACATAGGCTGTAGTCTGTCGCAGTTGTCATACTGTGATGTGCATGAAAGATTATAATTTAGATATAATTACATTACTGAATGTTTCATATATATAAAGGTTAGCTTAACACAAAATAATTCTATACTAAGTTTATTACTGGTTGCAGTTACAAGTGAAGGAGAGATTGATTAATTAAAGAGAATTAAAAAAATCGACCTATGTCTGTAGGACTCTATTGGTGGGAAGGTAATAGAGAGGTGGAACAGCAAGCACGATTGGGATATCTTGGTGGAACGGAGGGACAGAAAAAAAAAATAAAATAAAAAAGGGTGGCTGGGGACCGAAGGATCGCCAAAACCCTTATCATATTGCCCGCAACACTGCAGGCAATATACGGGGAGTGAAGGAGAGAGACCAAAGGATATATAAGGCGGAGAGAAACACGGAAACGGTTGAATGCAGCTGTATTCTGAATATAACAACAAGTAACTGATGGCTTCTGATTGAGTAATTAACAGTGGTACAGTCATGGTCAAAAGTCCTGCAACCTGGTGAATAAAAGCGAGCCATTTTATTGAATTTTATGAACCAATATTGCAGAGTCTGACAGCTATAGTTTCGGATAATTTTTCGAAGCCATCTCATTGGAAGGTGTTGCAGGACTATTGACTGTGACTGTAGCAGGCCAGATAATATTGTGATGTGATGGTTAATAAAACCGATTATCATCATCACAGTACTAAATATCAGTGATAATTTTATCTGCATTACGCACTGTATATCTACGTAAAATCAGGTAATAGGAACGGCCTTATCACCCATAAAAACTTTTCCAATAGTGATATACAAACTCACTAGTATGCCCTGACCGCTAAATCAAACTCTTCCCACATCGAGAGTCATCGCTTTGGTTTCAAATCATAGTTGAGACAGTGTTGTCCATACCATCTTCGAAACCATGATATGAAGGTTAATTCATGGATTGGCGGCAAGGTAACCGGTGCTCCATACAGTCAGCAGCAGCAGTTGGAACTATATCAGCATTCAGCACCACAAATGGACAAACTTCACTACTAATTAACTCCGAGGTAGAATTATCGGCCTGAAAGAAGGTGGGAAGTCCGCCCCTGGTATAGGGGAGTTTCGAGGTCTGCGGTTCACATGTGGTGGAAGAGATGGCTCGTGGAGGGTAATCTACGATATCATCCAAGATCAGGTGCATCCCCCCCAAAAAAAAAAAAAAAAAAAAACATACACACACACACAGCTGAGGAAGATAAGCGTATCATCATCCCATCTGAGCTGTGATGTAGAGGCCAGGGGGAAGAAGGTAAATATGGCTTAGCCCTTCAAACCAGGAGAAAGAGGGGATTTGATTGGAATGAAGCAGGCACAATCTCAGGTTTACACACAGTCACACACACACACACACCTTCTGCCAGCGGACAGGTTTAAGAGGATAACGATAAACAAATTTTCCGTTTGTGATTTTAATGTTACTTTTCATTTTCCTTTTTAATTAGGATAGGTGCCCTGTCCATACAGCAGGTATCATTCACAGATTGTTTGGTGATTAATCGTCCATTGAGTTATTGGACTGGCTGTCGAAGGGATGCGACATGAATCCCATTGAAAACAGCTTGGGTCTGATGGTGAACACATGGGAGCAGGGCCAGGAGAAGACAAGGGGCCATGTCGTGCAGCATGTCATGTTAGAATGGGAAGAACTTCGCCGAAATCAAGCTACCATTTACAACTTGGTGTTATCCATGCCTAAAAGATTACAAGAGGTCCCTGATGCTGAAGGGGTTTGGTCAAGTTATTAGGGATTTATCTTTTCTCCCTCAATATTTTACATTACATTACAAGAACATCGAATTAAACTATGCTATATGGTAAATAATTCATTTTATTTCGAGAAGTTGCTGAGTTTTATTTAGTTTTATATCCCTAACACACGAAGCAGATCTTCTTAAAAATATGAAAACAAAAGGAAAAACAATATTGCAACAGACAAATATTATTAATTTAAAGGCAACATGAAGTGACAGCCAGTATAAGCATACAAAGTGTCAGTTGGCGATATGGTAACTTGAAGAAGGTTACTGTCTCATCGCCACCAAATCTCAGTCATAAGAAATACCTTTCCCTAGAGAAATGTATAAAAGATAACTGCAGTAAATTATACCTGAAAATATTATGATGTCTGGAATTGATGAATGTGACAATATTCCACTTCTTCCTATATTATGATCTCCTGCATTCTTTTAGCTTTCATATACATTTATTTCCCATCGACATTCACAATCAGTAAACAATATAGAGAGAATAATATTTGCTTCTATACAATACTTACTGGAAACGCTTCAATGACGTCATAGCCAAGCTACAGGTACTGTACGTCATCACTGGCTGGGAGTTGAGGCTGTTGATTGGCTGGCTGGGTTAGATGGTGCCGAGTCAGTATACAGAGTGTAATAATGCGACCCGTACTCATACCCTACACCTGTCCAGTGTCCGAGAATAGATTCGGCAGGCTGTACAATAAGGTGTACAGGCCCACTCATGGAATAATATTAAAGTCGTGATATTTTACCAAATCCCATTCTACTTCCAGGTGGGTTTGCCTTGGTTGGCATAATCCGACAGCAGTGAATGAATCCCGATGCCACACAACAGGCAAAACTCATTTAATTTACCGAGTACTCTGCGAATTCCTGCAGGCCTGTTGTCTAGATACTTCCATTATAATGTAAGGCTTTAGTAGGAGTGAAGACTGGACTCCTTCTCTTTCTATTCCTGTCACTCTACAGTAAATTGATTTAATTCTACCTTTTCTCAATGACAAATCTTGAAGGCATGGGGAGAATACAGCATATAATTAAAGTGTTTAATTTCGACTTCCTGTAAGCAGGTAACAAAGTAATGACAATCATTTGGGTTTCGTATTTAAATACCGTATACTCCAGGTTGAGGAACTTTATTCCCCACAGAGTAGTTTCAAAATGCAAAACTCTTGGCTCAGTTCTTGGAAACCCTATTATCTAGTCCCGGCCCTTTGAGTTCTCAAGGATATAAAAAAAAAATAATAATAATAATAATGTTCCTACACCAATTTTCACTTTTGTAAACCTGTTTCATTCGTCCATTACATTTTATCCCTCAAAACATATAACCGTTAATTAACATTTAATCTGTGGTTAAGTCGTATGTAATTCAATAACACAAAGAAGTAAATGTTTAGTAACTACTGGTTAAAATGGTGACCCCAACCTAACCCTGACCCTTGACTGTAGTACGCTACCACTTAAGGACCCTGTGATCGTGTATGAAAACTGGTGGCTACTGATTCCTCCTGACCATGCCATGAAACAAGCTCCTTCCATATAAGTGGTGTTTCGTGGCAATATTTAAAGGACTCTTATTTCTCCAATTTTCTGACTACATCACAGGGTCCCTTAACACTAGCACTCAAGTATCCTACCATGGTTATTGACTTCCGATGTCATATGTATTTGCTCCTTCCTCGCCACACATGTTATGCAAATGACGGGAAACACCTTATGACACTAGTTTTTCCACTATTAAACAGCTTGTGGGAATAATAATTTGAACCCGCGTCCTCTATCCAATCCCCATATAGCTTCCTACCTATGCATACTATAATCACATTTCCAACAATAATACTGTATGCTCACTACATATCTCACCTTCATGACCCCATATCACTCTCCTGTGCCGATCCAGTTCATTTTAAAATACATGGCTAGATGTAAGCCATAGAACATTTATAAAGCGAAAAAGAAATGTCGGTACTTTTATGCACTAAAGTTTATTTCCTCGGCCAGCCACGATTCTTTGTAGTTAGGGAACAATATAATCTAAGAAGCCATTCCTTATCACATAGCTGCTGAAGGGAAGAAAAACGATCTTTCTTAACAGTATGCGACAGCGAACAACATTACTGAATCAGTGTTACCCCACCCTTTGCTCCATATTCACATGTCTTTGTAAAAGTATGTTGCTTCCAGTAAGTCTCCGTGTAAATATTCCATGCTGTTAGTGAAATATCTAGGTTTGGATAATGTATGTGTGTGCCCATCTTTCATGAGCAAGTCTGTTTTTGCTAAAGAGAGAGAGAATGTACTTTTCATTATCAAATGGGGTCAATACCTATCGATTACAAGGCAGACATGACAACGTCTTGCCCGATGGCAGTGTATGCATTAATGGTTTACAACAGGCAGTTCTATTCCAATTATACCATCTCATCTTCACCTCCCTCATTTTGTACCGAACCATCCTACCTGTTCAATCCCTCTATTTAACTCTTTTTTAATCCTGTCAATCTTCGTCACTAATAATGAATATCGCAGCATCTTCAATTTTCCCAACTCTGCCTTCCGTCTTTACTTCAGCTTATCTCATCTGTCTGGTAAACTTTTTCCTTTACTCTTGCAGATGCCTTTTTCTTGGGAATCACTCCTGCACTCTTCTCCAACCTGTTTGCAATATCTTTTACTCCTCCCTAACACAGTCTCCGGAAAATTTGAATAGTTCTTCTTAGATATTTTGTTTTAAAATACCTCAACTTTGGGACTGTAGGCTGTCAGTAGCCAGTTATACTTGGGAGGCCCGAAGTTATTACTAAATACGTTATGCCATATCAACATCTTTGATCAAAATTCAAGTACCCCCTCTCCCCCCCGCACTCCTTTACCGAAGCTAAATGTAACAACATCACTTTCCCAATTTACCCACCCAAAGGTGTGAAGAGGCCCAAGACTTGCCTACTTTCGGCCAGTTCATGTGAGTATGGGTCACCAGCTCGGTATCCTTCATTGTACAGTAAGCATGAGTGATAGGTTTAGTCTCATTTCATGAAATTATATCTAATTTGGAAATGTACTACGAGCATTCAGATCAGGTACTTGTTCCATTATATCACAATACAGATGATTTTACTGTTATCCAATTCTACAAGAAGTACCTTCATCGCCATTCTGCAGGAAAATTCTGCATTCTGATGTACTTATTAGGCCTGGGAAAGGATTTTATAATAGATATTGCATTTGGAGATGTAAAATGAGAAGATTGAATGCAATAATCGAGGCCTTGGAATTAATGAGAAGTGTATCCCAGAGATCTACACAGAAAGGAGGGTCAGAAACGAAAATTGAAAGGCATAAACATCGTAAATTTTACTATAATAATAGTTTCTTTAAAATGTAAATTAGGTGTAAGAGTCAAAAGGTCTCCATTACATATTTTTGTAATATTGCTAAAAATATAATTAAACTAATATAAAGTATAATAAAAAAAAATTGTAATATCACCTACCCAATAATTATTCAGCTGTACTGTATAATTATCTTAACTTGACCTAATCTAACCTAATTATATAACTGAAATTAACCTGTTTTTTTTTACCCAAACTTTACCTAATCTGGCCTAATTAATTAAAATGTAAACATATGTACTTTAATATATATATATATATATATATATATATGATGCAAATGGTTGAAAATTCTATTGCAAGTGAACAAGACATGAAAAAAAAAAAAAAAAAATCCGTAAATGCCAGACTGAATAAAAATATACCAGGTAAATATATTGAATCTCTTATACTGAACGCTAAAGGATAATTTATTGATCTTTCTAGTCTGGTATTTGATATGAAAATAATAATAACGGAAACTGATGGAATTTCAGCACTTAACACAGATGACAATTTGGAGTTGGTGAATACATTTATTATATATATTTTATCTATCTTTAGGTCTGCTTCGGTGTACTTTAACGAAATTCGAATAAGCATCATTATTATATTTGTAAGTTTACAACATATATTAAACTCCTTGTAAACATTACACCACATAATATAATAATACATTAAGAAAGATTGAAATCCTTTTTTAATTAATGGTGAATAGCGTTCTGTAATTACTACCGGTTATGCAGATGATTACTTTTCTAAACTTCTCATAGCCAAGTTGGAAAGAACTAAAAATTTACCAGTAAATGAAAATTGATAATAATCTGTGTTCATATTCTTATAGTTATAGGTTTGATGGATATTTACTGGTTAATGTTGACACGAATATCTTACTTCTAGCTAGTATCAATATTAAGGAGATAGTATACTCTTGGTACTTTAGACCACCTTGATTCCTCCAAAATATGATTTTGATAAATATTGGTAAATCTGGTCCTGTTTTCTGACATACCGTACAGTACTTTGGAGGAATCGAGATTCACTGATGTACAGTTGCCTGACGAAGTTCGTTAAGCACACAGACTGTGTTTTTTTTTTCCAGTCACGTGAAAAATAAGTAGTGTAATGTTGGCACAGTTATATGAGTGTTCATTATATTGCAAATATTGAACCTAGAATATGTTATTTCATAGTTTACATTATTACAAATTCTGTGGCCCTACCTTGCACTCGGTTAGGTCTTAACACACTTCGTCAGGCAACTTTACTAAAAGGGTTTATCCCACTTAAGAAAAAAAAAAAAAAAAACTAATAATTCACCCTCGTTCTCCTTGTACAAGTACAGGATCCAGATTCATATCTCTCCCAGAATTTGATCAATAATTTTGTTGCCAGACACACTACTCTATCACATCGTTGCATCAACAGCTGCTACAGGTAATTGGTAACAACCACTAGTTCAATTCCTACCACAAACCAAACATTACACTGATTTCTTAGAATAATAGAGATAGACACGAATTTGGTCTCGAATATACAGTACTTTCCATCCCCCATACAAAGGTATCTACAATACATAAATGTGGTAAGTTATAGGTGGTTATTGGGGCTTAACGTCTGTCATAATGGTCATTTAGGCGATGTAATTATAGGATGATTAGAGTGTTTACAATATATGTGGGTGCATGTGGATAAGTGTCCGAGTGTTTGTGTATGAAGGTGTAGGGTATGAAACTTTCTGTAAAAGTAACTACCCACAATCTTATATTGCCCAGTTATTTACTATAGAAATAACAGATTTCCCGCATAGTGTATTTGCCATATGTCGCCATGCTGCAATAACATGAATAATAATAATAATAAAAAATTGTCTTACATGTTTGATTTCTGAAGAGGAAGGAGATGCAACCACCCCAAGCGCTGAGGGGAAAGTGTTTATCTCTGCCTCTCCTTCCCATATTATATCCAGCGGCTTTACATTTCACCTTCTCTCTTATTGGTCGGAGTCATCACGTGACGAAAGCAAACCGAGGCGCAATTGGTCAGTTGACAACAAAGGCTCTGTGTGATAATCTGTTCTACTTGCTTTGCTGGATATTGTAAGTTACGGAACTTAAGTAAGTATTGGATACGGCAATTATATGTATTCAAAACAATCCTGACTACCATAAAGCTTTATTGTTCTTACAAAATCTTTTTTAATATGGTACATTCTGCAACAAAATCTTCACAATACACACACACACACATACATATGGGTTGCAAGGAGGGGCCACGACACCGTGTATCCTAACATTAATTTTCTGTCAACAGTGCGACTCATGATTTGAGCCCTAATTTTAAACTATTTGTGTATAATTGTATCAATGGGTAGCCATATCGGTCCTCTGGCAGCTGTATATATATAATTTTTTACTTAAAATGTGATTGAAACGTTCCTTTCTAAGCTTCTATTCTTGGGTACCCTAAAATGTAAACAGATATGTTTATTCCTCTCTCTCTCTCTCTCTCTCTCTCTCGTAATGGAAGTAGTCCCTGTGGTGATGTAGGCAGTATTTTAAGGGCTTTGGCACCCTGTGGGCCCAGCAACTCTCTCAATTTTTGAACTGTCCCACCATTCCTACTATCTCCTTCGTGCGAGCTTATCCCACCTCTGTCTCTCTCATCCTATACAGGGCGGTCTTCTTTCTTCTTTCATTCTCAAATATGCTCTCTCTCTCTCTCTCTCTCTCTCTCTCTCTCTCTCTATATATATATATATATATATATATATATATATATATATATATATATATATATATATATAAAGTTGCTTGGTGAACTGTTCCTGATGAATTTACTACCTGTATTTTGATATATTAATGTTTGATTCCCATTACCAGCCACAATAAAGAAACTAACTAGACACCAACGGTTACATTACCCACCCAATGAATCAAGGATGTTCGAACCTTTTCTGCTCAAATCGCTGTGTGTTCGTCTGTAAGTTGCCTCTCTCGACACGTCATCTAGAAAGACCCCCGAGTCCATACACCCTGCCACGAAGGTGGGTCTGAGATTCGGGATTGGGAGTGTATGTATACACATACATGCCACTACGAAAATGCTCCCAGTTTCAATCGATGTTACACGAAAGTAAAAATGAGTATATAGATGGAAAGGAAATTTGATCATCAACTGTACATATGACAGGATATTGGTTAGCTTTCTGCATACTTTCGTCTTTATATTGTCATTGCCCTTTACGATCTCTACATCCAAGTTAATGGAAAAAACAATTAATTCAATTTGATAACAAAATCATTTATGAGGAGAGAATTAGGACAAAACTACAATATGTCATCGACATATCGGAGCATATAATTTATTTATCTGGTTCCATAATTGTAAGTGTTCGCCAACACAGCCGTTTGTTTCAGCCTTTGGTCCTAATGTGCCTCTGGCTAGCACAGTTTGAGAATGCGCGACTGCAGTTCTTGTGGTCCAGCGTTCGAGTCTTGCTAGGGACACTAAAATTCTCTCACTGTTGCCAGAGGTTACCACTTACCACCCCTGTGAGCAGGGGATAGAGGATTTGAATCGGCTGTTTGAGACCTTCCTGCTTACGCGGCTGACTGTAGTGTGATTTGATGTAATGTAATGTCATGTAATTAAGTAATGTTATGTAATGTAATGTAAGTTCATAATGAGTTACCTTGCCATTGTCGGCTGCGTGTGTATGATGTTGATTTCATCTTTTTTTTTAGTCTAGTCTAGTCTTTTCCCTCTCATATTTATTTGCATTAAGTTGTGAAGTGCTCAATTTCCAAGACCTCCTTATAACTGTTTTCGTTTACCAATGCAACGTCTATTACACTTCTTTTGCTCATCCTTGTCCTACGTAGATGTGCCTTTGCAATTTTGATCTACATACAATAATATAATCTTTTTTCTTCTTTCCATTCAGTCAGTTATAGTTTCTCTACCTTCACCCACCTTTTGGTTTGGAGTGGACTCGATCCTGGGCCCTTGAAATGGTCCATCGTTCTATCCACTCTGCTACCACCTCCTACCTACCAACCTATATATGTAAGAACTGAGAGAGTGGGAAATGCTGAAGGAGAAGGCTGGAATAGTTGGTGTTCCATTAAGTTATCGTATACTCTAAAAATTTTGGACAGTCATTCGAATAAAGAAGAAAAATATACTCCGCAGAGGTATCAACCAAACATTATAATATTATGTAAAAGAGCGCACCACATCCCTGGTAAAAGTATTGTCAACGTTATCAGAATAGGTAATAATGAATATGTAACTCGGTACTTTGTATATTTATTCACTAATGTTTATAAACGTACACCTCTTCTGAACAATAAATTGTAGAAATACATTGTGAGGAACAGTGGTAGGAAGTCTAGCTAGATGTTCCGTCTCGGCAGCTGATGAATTCCACCTACAGAGCTCTAGCCTATTTACTGGTTCTTCATTGGATGACACGAAAAGTGAAAAGTTCCAGACAGAACACAAGAAGGCTGATGGACCCACCTACTGACAACACCGACAGCATGCCCTGAAGGTAAAGGTAATAATATTAATAATAATAATAATAATAAATCAATCTAGAGGTTAAAACTAATTCAATTATTGAATATTAACACACATCATGTTATATAGTATTGGTGATTATGCAGGCAGACTCATCCCAACTCATGACTGACAGCCAGAGGTCGAGAGTCACGGTTGGAGACTCTTGCGAAAGCCTCTGCCATGGTGTTGACCATTGTTAAAGCATCCATGATCTTAACTTCATTGACCTTAAGGACAGGTGGAGGACTAGGAGAAAACTTCCCTGCCATCTTACGGACTCTCCTGAACACTTGGGTGAGTGGGGTTTAAGGAAACTGAGCCAACATAGCTACTAGGTGCAATCTACAGTTCAATTCGCGAATGGAATAAGGTTTTTCAGCTCCTTATATGACGTTATGGTTTCATTACACTACCAAATAACAGCGTTAGTTGCTGAGAAAAAAAATCAACCCTTAATTTGGTAAGCAGAACAAATAATCAGCAAGTCCCGTCTATATCTCCTATTTGTATTACTTATATTATAGTTTGTCACGTAACCGTTATTCACAGTATTACATAACAATGTAGTTATTTACCAAACAATTATTTATCTTTTTAAATTACACGGACTTTGTATTATCCAGACCTCGGCCAAGTTGGAGCGTTGAAAGCGCCCCATTGGGAGAGTGACTGACGAATTTCTAAGAGTGGACCCATTCTATGGTGCTCTCTTAATAGAGGGAGCACTGGAGCTTGGACAGGCTAACAAGTATATTCTGTCTATTGTGCTCGAAGATATTATATTCTTCACAGTCTCCAGTCCTGTGTCTTTCAAGGGTGTCCTTAGGGTAAATATTAAAGTAAAATATAATGTGATGATCTCCTTTATTTTGTATACTAATGCAGCCACCGATTGGTGAAGTTCTTTCGTTTGTTGCCACATGTGTAACCTGATGAATATGACAACATTGAGAGAGAGAGAGAGAGAGAGAGAGAGAGAGAGAGAGAGAGAGAGAATAATTACCCATATGTGGCGAAGTGCGATTGCAGATTTGATGGCCAGCTTTCTTGGGGCGTTCAAACAGCTGGTCAAGTTTGGAGTGTATAGTTCGTCCCAATAATTGATGAGTCCTGCTTCCGTCGCCTGCATGCCCCTGAATTAAACAAACAGCAGAGTAAATGCATTTGTGTTGACATCCACACCCGATGCTCTCACTCCATGATGGCATGTTTGTATCTTTTCATAATTCATGATTTAATATATATATATATATATATACACCTCGGTTAGGGAAACTCATACATACAGCTAATCATGGAAACCGGAAATCAGGAACTTAAACTTGGGTCCTATTACTTGAAATTTTTAACTTGAAATCCTCTAAGACGATCAAGATAAAAATATGAAAGACCAGAGGGACACACACGAGTGAAAACCAGGCCACTACAGCTCCGAGTGAAGGTAACAAGCGTATTAGCATGTGAAGCACAACAACCATAGTACAGTCACGAGGACTAATAAGTATACTGTTTTGGTTGAAGCTTTGAACAGTCCACCAATTCACCAACGAAGTAATTCCAATTGAGATCTTATTGTGCATATCTTGACTGTCTCTAGGTATTCGAAGCACATCTGAATACTCATTATATAGTGCTCGTGACTATACATTATATAAGAATTTTATACGACTTAATCGACTAATCATCACTTAGTGTACACAAATTAAATGACAATGTAAATATAGTGAGAACCTGACTCACAGAAACATGGAGACAAGGTGTGACACGGGCCGCTCACCAGAAACTTATAAACTACTATTCGTTTCAGCGCTGGACAGACGCTGTTTTTCGCAAATATCTCCTAAATGAATCGTTGTATAAGTATAATATTTCAGCACACTACCTTTAACATCCGGACCTAATTTATGGCTGACATACCATATTACTATATGTGTTATGTTAGGAGTTTACTCGTGAAAAATAACACAAAACTGGCCAGTCATATTGACGCATTCGAAGGAAGTGTGCCCCCCCCCCAACACCCTCCCAAACCATTCCTTACCACAACTACTTCCCCTTCTCGCCCTCGTTATCCCTCCTCTTCTCCCCCTAGCTCCTCGCCTCCCTCATCACTCGTGTCCCTCCCTATTTCTCCCATCACTGTATTATATATTAGAATGTTATGTAGATGTATATGTATAGATATGATTATTAATTAAGAGTATGGTACAGTACAATTCCATAGAGGCAAGACGTATTTCACATTGATAATTACTGTACAACAGCATGTTTACATACATATAGCCTACTATCCGTTTCAGCGCCGGACAGACGCTGTTTTTCGCAAATATCTCCTAAACGAATCGTTGTATCAATATAATATTTCAACACACTATCTTTAACACCCGGGCGTAATTTATGGCTGACATACCATATTCCTATATGTGTTATGCGGGGAGTTTACTCGTGAAAAATATCACAAAGCTGGCCAGTCATATTGACGCATTCGAAGGAAAGTGTGGCCCCCCCCAACACCCTCCCAAACCATTCCTAACCACAACTACATCCCCCCCTTCTCACCCCTCCCTCCTCCTCTTCTCCCCCTAGCTCCTCGCCTCCCCCTAGCTCCTCGCCTCCCTCATCACTCGTGTCCCTCCCTATTTCTTCCATCACTGTATTATATATTAGAATGTTATGTAGATGTATATGTATAGATATGATTATTAACTAAGAGTATGGTACAGTACAATTCTATAGAGGCAAGACGTATTTCACTTTGATAATTTCTGTACAACAGCATGTTTACATACATGTAGTATGTAGAAGGTCCATGTTTGCAGTCCTTATGGTCAACCATGCAATTGAACACGATGTACTGGCATTACCTGTGGTCTGGACCTTCTAGGAAAAGTTATTAGATACTGTGTACCTATTCATTATAAAATGTCAACTTGGTCCAGTTAATATAATGTTATTTTGTTGACTTGTCCCTTTTATATTTATATTATCACCAAATTACATATATATATATATATATATATATATATATATATATATATATATATATATATATATATATATATATATATATATATATATATATATATATATATATATATATATAATAGTGTAGGATTTAATGATGCAAACATGATAAAACAAAATTTATTCACAATCACTGTCAAGGAAAACGTCATCGTCTTCATCATCACTGGCTTTGACGTTTGTACAATGTGGCAAGACGAAGAACAAACGCTGCCCTGCATCCACTGGGGCAAATGGACAACATTGTTGCTAATAGGTGCGCCTCGGCAGTCAATGATTTCTACCCTGTCACTACTTGAGTCATAGCCTCGGACTGTTGGGTACCTCATACCTCAGAGAGAGGTGGAGGGGATACGGGAGACTGTGGGTATTCAATTAAGGCATAAATTGCTTATTTAAAAAGGTAAAGAACACATGAAGCAACCATAAACGATTTTATTTGGTTGGCCAAAACCATAATTGACTTAATCCTTCTGGTGGCCTTAGACACGTGGGTTATTATCCGGCTATACGGCCATTAACAACGGGATTAACTATTGCTTTAATGGTCGTTTGACCCACTCTGGTTTTCATGTCCACACACAACGGTAACTGTATTAAACAATATTACTAATGAACGATACGTATATACATACTGTCATAAAAAAAATAAAAAATGGAAGGTGGATGGTGTAAATAGGGGGGTGAAGAGTGAAACGGGGAGGGGGATAATGTGATATTGGGGTAGGGAAGGAAGGAGTGGTGTGGGGGGTGTTCGGGGTGTTGGTGGAGGGGTTACACGAGTACCCCACACTCGTCCCATTCTCTATAACGCCTTAGATATGATGACTGGATTAGGCTTAATATCACTCAGTAAACTCCTAACATAACACATATAGTAATATGGTTTGTCAGCCATAAATTAGGTCCGGGTGTTAAAGATAGTGTGCTGAAATATTATATTGATACAACGATTTGTTTAGGAGATATTTGCGAAAAACAGCGTCTGTCCGGCGCTGAAACGAATAGTAAATACTGTACACAATATTTTCTACCTACAGTAACTATCACTATGGGGATTAATTCTTGGTAATAAAAATATATCATTATTCACCCCATTATATTTCGCCTCCAAAAACTGGGTCTGAGTGACTCTTTAGCGTGAGTACACCTTAATTGTTATGGAAGGTATTGGTAGCTGATACGTTTGTTTGGTTTAGAGGTACTGTACAGCCGGTGGCAAAAGTCGTGTCGCCACAATTGCCAAGTCATGAAGTAAGTATGGAAATATGAGCTTCACGGGCTCGTAAACTAAAAAAAAAAAAAAGGAGTTATATTAATTTACCCCGTGGATATCTTATTTCTGTATGGTGAATGTGTTTATGTGATGATTAACCTTAATGTTATCTTATAAGAAGTGTTGAGTGAGGCGACACGACCTTTGCCGCCGACTGAACACTGGGGTCATTAATTCTGCCTTGATCTGACACACCAACTGAAGTAATTAGGGAGGAGTGGGATGCAAGGTTAGTTGAGATTCATTATGTGTTTCAGATCAGGACAGAATTATTGACTCCCCAGTGTACCACTTTTCTGACAGAACGGGATATCTGGCCACAAACTCCTTCTAAGAGGCCTGAAGAACCAAAAATGAATTGGATCTCTGGCTTTTGTTGTGGATAAAGTAAACGGCAAAGAATATTTTAAGGCTAGCAGTCTCTACAAAATCGCTAATTTATCATAGTCACATAATGTGTGCTGAGTTCACATCCTTAATTTTATTGATAAGGCTAAAGTAGTTTGATCACATTATAGTAATGTTCATCGCTTTTCCCTATCCCTCAACAACAGAAGCTATAACATGCTACTTGCTGCATAATAAAATGTAAGCTTTATACTTGCGACTTAGAGCAGGGACCAGAGAGCTTCCCTTTGGACCTGCCATGGAATTCATTGACGTGAGGAACTGTGCTCGCCCTAAGTAGAAGTCACATTGTCCTGTTGGTTAAGATTGAATATATTATTATTGTTATTATTATTATTATCTAACATGAGTGTCTCAGAGACTCTGAATTTATAAGATATTCATGGTATACCGAGTAATCTTCGTCCTTAGTGGATATTCATATGATAAGAATCGCATAATTTCTGTTGACAACTTTCGTAAGACACTGAGTATACTGCAGACTTGGTTATTTCTGTCATACATAGTGATATAATAGTGGAATATCATGTCTTCCATGAAAGTTGTTCGACAGGTAGTCCACAATTATCAGCAGAATTGTTGCAAGGTTATATTACATGTCTCCTTCTTATCAAATAACATTTATTAGTAACAGATGTTTGTTCATCTCAATTATTGTCACAAATCTAAATACAATACTGATAGGGTAAGGAAGCACTATGGTTTCCATGACACTACAAGAACTTGCAAACATATTATACACCTCATACCTTTTTAAAAAACTTTCAGTAATGGATAATGAAAAACATAAAGCCTCGGAGGCCTCTGGGAATGGGCCCCTAAACTCACCCAAGTCTGGAGCTACCCATGCATGGCAACATTCGTGTTTTTTTCTACGAACTTCCCATCTGTTGAGCAGCACCTTTCTTCTGTAAGGACCCTGTGATTGTGTATGATAATTGGAGACTTCTGAATCCTCCTGACTATACCACTAAACAAGCTCCTTCCATATAGGTGTTTGTATTTCGTGGCATTATTTGAAGGACTCATTTACGTCCAGTTTCCTGACTACATCACAGGGTACCTTAATGATCCTCAAATTATCTTCCTCACCGAAACTCAGGTATCAGCAGCAATTGATAGGAACCCGTTCTCCGTCTACTCTTAATTTCTCTATTTTCAGTTTCGTACATATATCAAAGCAAATGAATAAATCAACTTAAGGAATAGGAAGGTTAACGTTAAGCAAGTCAGAACAATTAGGAACAAGAGAAGTATAAAGAAGGCTTGGATCTGCTGATGAGTGAGGACTGAGGGGGATGCCATGAGCAATTGAATATGTGTTAGCTTCAGGTAGGCTACATGTATGTGAAAATTAAGATAGCAAATGCAATCCCTCAAACCAACGATGTATAATTTGGTGACCCTCCCGTTCCACTATATAAAGCAAGCATACGACATATTTGTATAAAACTGAGATAAAATGTACGTAGAACAGCATACCACTAGTGAGTATTTCCAATGTTACAAATCGATACATTAAAAAAAAACCACACACATAGAAAGAGCATAGCCTACCTGTTGCGGAAAAATCCTGCGCTATCCTCACTTTCTGATACAACTCATTGTTTATGTAAGCTGAACCACCCTTTCTGACCATAGTTTGTGCATGAACTATATCTCGGTTCTCAATCAGCTTGATACGGTTATCACTGTGAAGATTCCAGACATCACGCATAACACCATCAGCAGCAGCCTGAAAATGATAAGTTGTGAGGGTTACTATGAACCAGCAATATATATATATATATATATATATATATATATATATATATATATATATATATATATATATATATATATATATATATATATATATATATATATATATATATATATATATATATATGACTTGTTCTGACCTAACCTAATCGAATCTGGACCGGAGCTGACTACCAGGACCTAAATAGGGCAAAATTACCGGTACCTAACCTGAGCAGACTATATAGACCAAACCAAATGCACTGTCGCCATTTTATTTCAACCGTTATAAACAGGAAATAATAGATTATGTTATATATGTTATCTTTTCCTGTATCAGTTCTAAAATAATTAACTTATGATAAGGTTATTAACTGAAATACCTTAAATGCTTGTTCTTCCATTGAACCTTTGTTCATATAGACAACAACTGGGTTATTAACAATATCTTCAAGTGTCTGAATGTGTAAGGAGATATATCTGACAGCCAGCAGGGACATGAGGTTGCCAGCGTAACTCTTGATCAGGACCAGTACCATCAACATCCACACCCCCAACACAACACGCTCCCAAGACCACACAGGGACTCCAATTATATCTATGCATATGGAAATATACATGTTATATCAGTGCTATACTGTAAATAATATAGTTTATCAATAAATGAATATATAATTCAAACCATATAACAATGAACTGATTAGAGAACAATTAATGAAATATATATCTTACCTTGATATAAAAGTATGCGAATAGGGTTTACACTATTGCTCCGTGTCTCAGTCATAGTGACTGCCTTTGAAAGAAAATAAGGAGGTTGAAATATTATGACCGTGATAACTGCCAATAGTGCCATAATGATTGCCATCCAGACAACAGGCGTGAAGGGAAGCAAGAAACTCCACGGGTCAATCTCAGGTTTGCTTCGACCAACTAGCATGCGTTGACAATTCAAGGACACAGTGAAAGTGAAGTCGACCACTGAATATCGCTGCACGGTCATTGTGAATAGCCCAAGCCCAAGGTCAGCTTCCTACGAATAAAAAATATTTTACTATTATAAGCTATTAGGCTACAATATAAAGACATAAGTAAAAATATATGTTTTGATGGTACACTCGCAATCCAAAATTTGTATCCAGGTTTTGTTGAAGTTTCGAATCATTTGACATACTGGTGAACCAATTACAACGCTTATCCTGTTTCATATTTGCTTGAGCTCGCTTAATACTCGATCAGGCTACTTGAAACAAGCCTGGATACATATTTTGGATTGCGAGTGTACAGTCACGAGTACTAATAAGTATCCAGGTGTGCTTCGAATACCTAGAGTCAGTAAATAAATGCATAATAAGATCCCCAATGGGGATGTTGGTGAATTGGACTGTTGAAACTGTACAATATATATAGTGTGCTAAATTCAGTGAAATTACACAGTTATATATATGCACTCGTAGCAACATATCTGCAATATTTCTTATGATGCAAAACAAAATTGCAATATAATTCCAATTGGTAAACACCTTTATTACGATTAAAAAATAATGTGTGTGTGTGTGTTATTATTGTTATCTCATTTACAATCGTAGTCACATATTTTCATCTGCCTTCCGGTTTCCTCTGAATCTAGTAGTAACATTTTTGTCAGGTAGTCCATAATGGGAAGAAGGAGAAAGAGGTCAAGAGGAAGAGGAAAAAAATGGTAAAGTGGGATGAAAAAATGGAAGGGAGGGAGATAAAGAGAATGACCACAATGGAGTGACCACAGGAGTATTGATACTAACATAAGCAACAAGCCATATTGCTGCACCACATACACTATGACACAAAACTCCTTGTGTTCTATGGTTCAGAAGTATCTAGCAACGAATAAATAATTATGAAATATTCTGACTGCTTCACTCAGGGTTTGGGGCAATGAAGCTCTTGGGGAGGGTTTCAATTTTGCTAGAAGGAAAATATATAAATTTTAGTAGGCTCACTCTAGCTGTTACAGGGTTCCTTATTGCAATGTGTGTGTGTGTGTGTGTTTTTTTTAATTAATTGCGCGGTAGCGCTAATCAACAGGCAGACAACAATACACAAGGGTAGGCGGGACCCATGAAAATACAATGACTACAACCACACACACACACACACACACATCACGAAAACATAACAGAATGAAGCACAAGCATACAGACGAATATTTACATCATGACCTACTTAAATCCACAAAAACGAGGATGGCGTACCAGAAGTTCCTCCAGAACCTGATGGTTCAGCAGATGTCGACAAACCATATCAAGTGACAGGCCCCAAGGCAGCAAGTGTCGGACAGTGGGGCAGGCCAGGCAATAGTGCTCTATAGTGTTAGCACGAGGCGCTCGACACAAGCGACACTCAGTGTAGGGAGGCTCACCCTGCATCCCAGCAACCTGCCACGGTGGCCGGTAGCCAAGCCTTAAACGAGCAGAGACTACATTGTGCCTCCGAACCATGAGGCCTCGACGACGGTAGGAATATTTGTGACGGCAGACAGACTCATAGTGGGTGATGGAGATGCTGAAGGGCCTCTCTGCATCCCTGCGTCGCCGTACAGGGAGGAGAGCGGCGGAGCGAACTCTAGAAAGGTAACATGTCATGGAGAGAGGACGTCCAACACCACGAGGAGGCAGATGGCAGGCTTCCTTTGCGAGTCTGTCAACTGTACCATTGTGACGTAAACCTACATGGGATGGCACCCATAAAAATTTGACAGTCAAGTTACGATGACGCAATAAGGCCAAAAAAGAAAAAATTTGCTGAATAACAGTAGAGTGTGTGGGCTGAACACTTGAGAGGGAATGAAGGGCAGGTTTGGAGTCACAAAAAATGGCAGCATTAACTCCCTGTTGGCAAACAAGACTAACAGCATCCAGAATGGCATACAGTTCACACAATGTTGAGCTAGAGTGGTTACAGAGATGACGGCCAACCCAGCCCCCTGGAGGTGACTCCATGTCAGGTGAGAAAACAGCACAACCTGCTGTACCATCCACCTGCAATGAGCCATCAGTGTAGAGGCAGTATGGATCTGTGATGGAGGAAGTCACTGTTTCTATGTGTTCCAGAGCCAACTGCTGCTGTAGAGAAGGCAGTTCCGACTTGGAAGTAGATGTGAAGCTCACATCAGGTGTTGGTAGCATCCACGGAGGGGGCCCTGGGGGGACGTCTGCAACCATTATATCTATATTAAGACTACGGAGCATAGAGGAAACAGACCTTATAAGAGTACGTCCAGCAGGCAGTATGGGAGGGACCGGGTAGTTTGGTTTAAGAGAAGTCCTGACTAACTGAGAGTAATGGGGTGAAAGATGTGGGAAATGGAGGCACTTGACAGGGAAGCAAGTAACATTAGAATATATTCTCTCCACTAATGGGGGAAGACGCAACTCACGCTGCATGTTCTCTATCCTGGTCGACATTGGACAACCAAGAATTATTCTCATTGCTCTATTCTGAAATTTTTCTAAAGTTTCCAGAGTAGCCCTGGGAAGTTGAATCAAAGCAGGGGAGAGGTAATCAACAACTGAACGGATAAAAGCAATATAGATGGTCCTGGCTACTGGGATGGAGATGCCCGAGGAGTTGTTAGATAGCCATTGAAGTGGTGTAAGTCGGCGCTGGAGACGACCCAATAAGTCCTGGACAATGGGATGGTCTTGAGGTCTGGCAGGGACAATCGGCCAATTATTGACTGACGCGCCCAGTTAGCGATACTGGGAACACATGGGAATGACAGTCCCTCCAATGGTGAACACTGGCCGAGCTTGAGGAAGGCAGCAGGTGAATATTCTGCTCTTATCTGGGGAGACAATAATGCCACAGTGAGAGGAAGCCACAGAGAAGGAGTCAAGAAACCGCTGGAGATCCCATGGTGAGGTAGAATGAACACAGATATCATCAGCATAGCACGTAATTATAGTTCCAGGAATATCAGCGAGAAAAGTGAGCAGCCGATGCATCAGAATATTAAATAACAACGGGCTGAGAACACCCCCTTGCGGCGTACCAAGATGAAAACTGCGCAAAGGACTGAGCGCACTACTGAAAAACATACGGGAAGTCCTGTTACTCAGGTAGCCCCGAATCAACCGTAATAGATTACCCTTTATCCCAAAGTCAACCAGTTGATCCAAAATGACGTCTCTATTAGCAACATCGAGGCACTTCGAAGGTCAATGAAGGCCACCACACTGTCCCTATTAAGGCGAGTGTACAGGTCGACTAGGCAGTGGTGTGTGCTCCGCTGGGGAAGGAAACCAAACAGCCATGGAGAAAGGCGATCTTGCAGTCTGTACATGAGACGATTGAGTAAGATTCTCTCCATAACTTCACAAAAACAGGAAGTAAGGGAAATAGGCCTATTGCAATGTGTGTATTGGGAACTCGAAAGTTTAGGAACGTGTTGTACAGTCATGAGCACTAATAAGTATTTAAGTGTGTTTCGAATATCTAGAGACAGTAAATATTTTTTTTTTTTTCTATACCTCAACCTCGGGGCTGTAGGCTATCAGTAGCCCGTAACTCTTGCGAGGCCCCGAGATTATTGGGTGTCCCACTAGATGAGACAGTGGAGCTTCGTGATGATGTTGTTACTGTAGCTTCTCTTCTGCCCCACTAGATGACGACACCTTATTTATACACGTCACTATCAGGGGAGAGCAGATACACCCTCACTCACAACATCTTGGAATATGGTCTGGCATCTTCTATGTTGTGAGTTGACGTGTCGGCGTAGCCAGGATAATCCCAGACATTTTCTCGTGGATTCGTACCCGGGCCCTTGACATTAGCAGTCCGTCTCTCGATCCACTCTGCCATCGCCTCCCCAAACATACACAATAGGATCTCCATTGGAATTACTTCGTTGGTGAATTGGACTGTTCAAAGCTTCAACCAAAGATGTATACTTATTAGTGCTCGTGACTGTACTTGTTGGCCAAAGTGTTATCACCACAAATTGTGAATCGATTTATATGTATACTATGGATTTTGATTATTTTGTTGGTCATATTAATATTATTGTTAATCCTCCAAGAGAATCTTCCTGATTATTTCTCTTTGGGTAAGTGTAATGCAATGTAGCGGTCATATAAGTAACCGTTGTAATCGATTTTTTTTTTTAATATTGAGGAAACTGAGGATGAGAGGCTGAGAGCTCGCTTATTATTGTCTTCACCTGAGATATACAACGAGTGAAAGAGGACCAAAATCATGTCCAATTTCGTTCGAGATGCAACGACACAATGTGTTTGAAGGAGCGTAAAGGGGAAGGATGGATGGAGGTAGAGTTTTTCAGAGTTGACCTGGTTGAACATTAGTGACAATGAAAGACTGAGAGTATCGGTTAACTATTGCATTAGAGAGTTGGACAGAAAAGATGAGAGAACGAGTAGCTTGGCGAGTGTTATATGCTCTCCTAAGGGGAGGAAGCATACATTGAGAGAGTTCAGAAGAGCAATGTCCAGTGTAAGAGAAAGAGAGATTCAGTAATATCTTTTCTATCTCGCACATCAACACCTGTTTGTCTACACCCCTTCCTCCTGGATTCCAGTATCCCTAGAAGCATTACAGGAGGAGCTTACCATTTAGCCACTATCTGAGGGGGGGGTGGCGCAAACCTCAGCTTACAATTAATTAACAACACATTTCTACTAACGTAAATTCGAGCCACGTCCCCAAATGTTTATGTCATCTGAGCTGGTAACACTGTGTGGAGTAGGTGTCATTGTAGGTGAAGATTGTATCATGTCGCTCTACTACGTTCCACCTACTCTGATTCCTCCCGAAATATATGGTACCAGCTCAATTGACATAAACATCGCGAATTTACGAACTCGGGTGTATAAATCGCGGTTTTCATTACAGGTGTCATGTCATAGGCAGGAATTGGGTAGGGGGCCGTCAAGAGGATTCAACCCTAGCCAATGTGTTTGCTGCTTCATTACCCACCACACCAACATGTGCCAGAACCCAACAAAAATCAAGGTCGACCAATAATAAAAATCCACTCTTAATACCAAGTCCCTCTAAAGTACCGAAGATGAAACCAATGGATGGGGCACATTACAAGACTCCAGAGCAGACTTCCACTACAGGAGTCACTAAAGATTACTAAATTAGATTGAGCGAGACTAAAAATGGCTTGGAGGTGAAACAATATCGCAATGAGTCCCGCTGTATAAACTGAGGTGAGGGCCAGGGCGACCACCCACACACCCCTACTAAACGAAGGATATGTGACACTACAACCTATACACCTGTAGCAATCTCAGAGCCGTCAGTATAGGCAGGGACAGAGCCCTCATGAGTAAGGCATGTTCTAAAATGAAAGAGAGGGATACCGTACGTAACTGTTCTTGTCCCTCCAAAATCAACGAGCGAACAGCTGGGAAAGACTGGATGCTATGGAAGGGACTATAAGTGAGTCAATGACGTGTAGGCTAACGAACATCAAAATATGAAGTAGGACTCCTCCTTGTAAACGTCGTCAACCGGTGGAGGTAGGCCAGAATAACTCGATCGGTTCACAAAAAGGCAAAATCTGTATGCAATACAGAGGGCTCACAAAAAGTGTATAGAGCTCTTGCGTGGTGGAAGAGGTTATAGGACAAGAAAGAAAAACATCACAAACCGTTGAGTGTGGAAGAAGACTCGATCAGAACAAAAAAACAACGAAAGAAGAAAACTGACGGGGAAGGGAAGGAAAGGCCGAAAGGAAGATATGCATTGTGGTGACTTTACAGGAGAGAATGTATTATAGGGTAACAAAGGAGCGAAACAACATGGTGGTAATCCTAACTTGTAGGAACGGCTCAGCGCCCGTTATTGTATAATATTTATTAGTGATTTGTGGCAAAAGTCATTAGGCTGCTGGAAATGGTAGTGATAAGCAAATGCTATAGGAATATCACTAGATGATGAGTCGAAACCTTATGGATATTTTTATATTAACGTGGACAATGCCTTACTTCAGCTCAATATTTGATGAAAAGGAGAAAAGTGCCTGACCTGACTCAACACCAATCCAATCATTCCAGTCCATGATCCGTCAGGACGATCAATGCCCCACTGTCCATCCGCAGGCTGCACATACTTGATACTGTAATGCAATAACTTTGTAGCACTAAATAGTATAATAGCCCTATTAGTTACCATATAATTGCTAAGTAATGTAATTTTTTTTAACTAGCCTAACTCGAGAAGGCTACTGTTATGATAATGTTTGCACTGCCAATACCTAGCTTTTACATTAATGTTATTTACGTTTATATTAAACATTTGTAGTATCGTAATAATACCTTATGTCATTCTTGGCTTTCAGTAAAGACTAAATATTGATTTTAATTATATCAGAGATTATAGTTAGCAGATTTCCGTTGATACTACTGCTCTTTATGAATACTGTATCTGTAAAATCTGTAAATGTATTTATTCCGCATGCTTACCATGCCTTTTATTTTTAGTGTTCAAGAAATGAATGGGTGTGGATTAATTTCTTCCATAACTGTACAAAACTTATTGGTTATATTCCTACGTTGAGTTAGACTTTGATGTTAATCATCATCATTAGTATCTACTTTTCCATTCTTCAAGAGGTGGGGGTGGGGGCTCCAGCGCTTAATATGAAAATATGAACAGACTATACAGAGAGAAGTGGCAGAGTTCTCAGTAAAATGAGTTCCACTCGCATCCACTCCCCCTTTTAAGCCCACAAAATTCTCAGCTCTACCCACACGTTCTTAGTAATATTCACGACTTTCATTCACTTAGTCTTGGTGAGATGATCCATTCCATGAACTGTCAAGTTAAATCGGGTAACCAGCACGAATCTCTTCCTCACTTATCTAAGTTCTTAAGTTCTTTGCTTTACCCATTCTCATTCCACCTTTCTTACACAATCACTTGCCATATCGTACCATCTTCTCCTTATTCTTCCTAGGTTCCCAAAATCATTCTCGTACATTTACCGCCACTCTTGTATCGTCCATTTTGCTCAAATGCCCATACCACATGAAAAAACTTTTCTTTCCTCTTTGATCAAGTGGTTTACTCACACCACACCTTGCACGGTATGATCAGCATTCCTCACCCTTTCAGTTTCTGGGTTCTACAATCCACACTTCTCAGCATATCCATGTCTATTGCTCATGTTTTCATCTCACCCGTTACTTTTCTTCCTCGTGTTACTACACTTGGCACTTCGTTACCACACTTGTATCACTCCCACTCAATGCTATCTTATGGTACAGTCACTCATAAATGTTAAGCTTTCTCCCCCAGGCAAGTCACCTTCTTGTGTATACTATATTGATTCTGGCAATAGTTGCCTATACGTGACGTCAATGATGGTGCTCCATCCACAGTGAAGGACACCTCCTCTTTGTCCCCCAGTGATGGTGGTGAAGGGATGACAGTAGAGAGCAGGATGCCCTTTCTGTGGACGAAGTAATCTCGCTCGTTGCAGGTAACAAAGCCATAGCCCTTCAGATGGTTAAACCACTTCACCCTGCCAACAAGACGGTCGGCAGGGGAAGTGGTGGTGTTGTTTAAAGATGTTGATTGGACCATGGCTGGTTGTAGAATGAACGTTCCTGGCATAGTGATTGCCCCTGACGTTGGGTCCGGTTAGGTTAGGCTTAGTAAGGTTATGTTACGTTAGGTCAGATTAGGCATGGTTAAGTTAGGTTAGGCTTAGTAAAATTTGTTTATGTTAGGTTGGGTGGAGAGAGAGGGAAGGGAGATACAATGGATCAATCATAGAGGGAAATGGGCAGTATTTTTTTTTTTTTTACACTCGTTCTTTATTATATATCTTTGCACTCGTTATCTTTGGCCCTTTATAATTATTAATTTGTACTCGCAACCAAGCTCGCATATTCAAGTGGTTAATACTGATATTGATCTTTCAATATTGAATTATAAAGTGTTAATATTTTTGTGGTTAAACTATTATTTGTTGTACAGTCGGCGGCAAAAGTCATGTTGCCTCACTTAGAGTTTCTTGAAGGATTAGCATAAAGGATAATCATGGAACCAACACCTTCACCATACAGAAGTACAATATCCAGTGGGGCAAGGTAGTAAACTACTTTGGGTTTTCATTGTACGAGCCTGTGATGCTTATATTTCCATACTGTACTTCATTACTTGGCAGATATGAAGACACGACTTTTGCCGCCGACATTAGCCTACATTTCCTATCGTTAAGTTGGAATGTTAAATGGATTTGTTCTTGTGCTTGAGCCTTGTTTGCGGCATTGATTAATCATTTCCCAATCGCGAATTAAGTTTGTGAACAATGATTCATTTTTGTATGCTGTTATAATTATCTCGTGTACTATTATTATTATTCGCTTGTGACATTCCTTACATACTATACACATGGATCTCGTGTTACTCATTCACAATATAGCTTCGTATATCCTGTATGTTTACAAGTATTAGCTACCGTAGGTGATTGATGGGCATTTATCGGAGTAGGCTACCCTGGTGTTTTTATAATTTGCCTAGCCTAGTGGTTTTCTTGCGTTATCATTTTCTTATGGCATTATACCAGTTTTTTTTTTGTAAGTGTATATATAGTTTATGTAAATATAATAGAATTAAGAATATTTTATGTAGTGTTTACAGTCAAACCTAGTCATTTTTTATATATATATATATTCTTGAAGAAACTGATGTTGCAATTCAGGAGTAAGGATATAATTTTCAGTGTTCATTTATCATTAATTAAAGCAGTCAGATTAACTCGTTTGCCTTAATCCTCCGTTTCGTAACACGTGTTAAAAGGTGTCTTGCCTGGGGAGTCTTTACTTTAATGAGTGACTGGAGCCTACATAAACTCCTCAACCACCTACAGACACTTACCATCCACCACTTATGCTACATATTACACATTGACTCAGCCTCCCTCTCAACTATCATCACCTTGTTCTTATCACATTATTTTAACAGAGGCGTTCACACACCTCAGTACAATTCAACACTTATCTTTCTAGATCTATCTCACTGCTTGCCAATAACACACTGCATCACTAATATTTATTAAGTTTGACAGGGATCAATTTTCTCCACTAAGTAACATTTCCTCTACTTTTGCATTAACCTTTTTCTTTCATTTCTCCATCCATATACATCCTTGTCTCACTCCAACAGACTGGAAACCAATCACTGAATCCTCCATCTAGTCTCATACAGACTACACTACCATTGTAAACTGTCTTAACTTCATCCAGCAGCCTTCAAACTATACCGTACATTTGCAGCACGTCCCATAAGCTTTCCCTCTATACCGTACATTTGCAGTACATCCTATAAGCCTTCCCTATCAACTCTCTTATAAGTTTCTCTAAAATCATGAAGGCTATTAACAGTTTCCTGTCTTTTTCACAGGCTTCCTTGATCAAATGCCTCTATATAAACAGAAAGAGAATACTAGAAAATGTATATACTAACGTGAAGTTCATAAGATCAGCAATTGTTTCCAAGAGAGAGTTTTCAGAATTGAAGACAATGAGTTTCTTTTCCCCAGGAAAATCTGGATCATCTATCAGTTTCCTTCTGGCAGTCGGCACCACCACTCGTGCCACCCTCAGTCGGGGACGCTGGGAAAGTCTTGCAGAGAAAACAAAATAGAATCATTAGAGTACCTTGATTTCTCCTAAATATGTCAGGGAACGAAACCAGATGGACAAAAATAATGATGGTCTGTTGCTTGGAATAGTTTGGAGTAATCAGTTGCTTCAAAATTGGTAACATTGACCAAGTATGATTCACTGAAATGTAAAGTTGTAGGATCGCCAAAATGATAAGTTAAATTATAACTGTGACCGTACTGGAAGTGGTAATTAGGATTGCATTGTTCTAAGAAATTAGCCCTTACAACAAGCTCATTTTTTTTAACACTACTAACTGGATTCGCTAAGGTTCAGCAGAGAGTAACAATCATTTATCCCCCTGATATTGTTAGTGGGAAGAGAATTAGAGAAGCACTCGACCAAGGTGCATACCTGTATCTTCCCAAAGGCCAAATAAACTAGTTGGGCAACTCATATTTCATCCTCGTTCTCGCCAACTAAATGATAAAAACAGTCCAGTAATACCCATTCCTAACCTTGATTATTTACTCATGATGCGAAATTTGAACGATTTCCATCGATATCATGTTTGCAAGGTTTAATATATATATATATATATATATATATATATATATATATATATATATATATATATATATATATCACGAGCTGTGTTGGTACTGAAAGGAAATGAAAGTTTATGCAATTCTATCTCTGCCACCTACTCCTCATTGCATCTAGTACGACATGGTAACAACTAATTCATTTTATACTAATAAACATAAATACAATGTAATCAGTAATAGAAAAGGATATATAATATAATGGCTATCATTGCACTTTCCTATTTCTTCCAATAAAAGATACATAATAATAGAAAAACAAAACAAAAAAACATTGCACGTCCAATATAAACTGTCTAACATTTTGTAGAAATGTAAGGAGCTCTGTATCTCTTTTCCTCATTCCTAACCTACCACTTGCATACCAACTTCATGGTTTGCTATCTAATATCTGTTGCTTCGTCATTCAGATCTCAGGTAATACTATCATGAGACCTGCTTAAGAGAATAAACTATTGTGTACCTTAATACTTGGCAAAGAAGAAAACCTGGTAAATACAGACATCATACTGCATCAGATGCCGACTTTGGAATACTGAAATGGACATTTGCAATAGCATATGGCGTTCATTTGGTGTCTTATGTTAATATACATTGCAAGTGCAGTAAATAATACTTACAATGTAAACTTGTCAGGGTACAGCTGAGAGGAGGATTTTACTGTTAGTCCTTTCTCTGGCCTCCATACTGCTTGAGACAATGGTTGAGCTGCTAGTGGACTGTAGGGAAAGTCCACGTATAGGTTGCCCCTAAAAAGTAAATGTTAAGATTAAAATTTATAATCAAAATCGTAACTAGCAACTTTTCACAAAACATAGTGTAACTTCATTTCCGTGCATCACTTCAAGAACCAAAGTACAGGTAGTAGTAGAATATCAAACGGATGAGAATAGCAAACATGTGCGTATCTCCTTTGTTTATTTGGCATATCATTAGCAAGACATTATGTTTGTATAATTGTACATTCTGATTCAATTTAATACTTTATACTGTCTGGGGAAGCATATACCTAAGTATCACTGTCATCGTGGTGTGGCGTGACAGTCCTTGAACACCTAGGGGGAACACTACAGTTCATTTAGCGCACTACCACGGGAAACACTGTCATAGGGAATATAAAACCATAACACCGTCATGGCAATAGTACTATAATTGACCCTTTACTACACTGTATTACTGAGTATATGATATGCTAATCCTGGATGGCAATAACCTGTTGGGTATACACTGTAACACTATATCACAGTATCACAGTTACATTGTGTTTCTTCTTCGTTACTGCAGCAGATTTTCTTTGACGTTAGGGACAATATTAGTGCATTTGTCGCGGCTTCTAGCCGCTTAAATTGTATTTATTGGTTGTGAAACCAGCACAGCTGGATTGCTATAGAATACGCCCCTTCACAAGCCCAGGCCCCGTATAGGCATAATCTGGGTTGGAAGGGTCAATTCCGTGACGTTCATCAGAAGTAAATAAAATTCAAATCTGGCGCTGTACTGATAGTGGAGCCACCTGGTGGTGGCGCGGTGAGGTATTAAGCTCCTCCTCCGCTGAATACCGCTCGCTCACTCCAATGAGAAAGAAGTGAATGCCTGCCGCATCGGGAGGTGGGTGGGACAGTAAAAGCTGTGCTGGTTTCACAACCAATAAATACAATTTAAGCGGCTAGAAGCCGCGACAAATGCACTATTATTGGTATAGTGAAACCAGCACAGCTGGATTGCTATGCATGCGATGCGGTAGGTGGGAGGTGAGGTGGAGGCAATCACGTGCTAGTTAAGAGTGGTTGAGAGCGGAGGGCAGGAAAGGTAACCGAGCCCGGTGAGGCAGAAGCTAACGCCCCTCCCGACACTGGCTAGGTGAGTAGCCGTGGTGGGGCAGTAGTAGCTTATACCATATACCCGTAGACCATTCTGTTATAGACCAGAATTGTTACACATAAAGTCTTTATAGGCAGACTCGAGGGTTCGGGTCTAGGAGAGGAGGGGGGAGGTGACCATGGCAACCCCCCCCCCCTTTATTCAAGTCTTCTGAGTTAGGGCTATGGCCCTCGCTCAGGTAATGTGATCCCGAGGGGATGAAGGAGGACACTAGGATCCAGATATCCTGTGTAATAATATATCCTGTCACTCATCATAGTAAAGTAATTGTTTGGAAAATGAATACACAAGAATTCCGTAACAATGTAATTTATTTTTGTCTTTCCCTCACCATATGTACACGTAAAGAATGGGGATGAGCATGAAGCTGTACAAGATGTGGATGAGGTATGGGATGATAGTGACGGGACTTAAGTCACCCGACCTTTTCTCTTCGGGCGGCCCCTCCCCCCCATGTGTCTCCCGCAGGGACCCTGGGGAATAGAAGGTGGAGTACCCATAGCCACACAGGGGGTAGGGGAGAGCGAATGGAACAGGTACCTCGTCCTGAAGGAGGAAGTGGAAGCCCAGCCCCCGAAATCCCTGACCCTCTCCACCGAGTGAGTCCTGAGGAAGGCGAGGGAGGCGGCCACGCCCCTAACGCTGTGAGCCCTCGGGGCGTGTCCGGGATCCCCGTTCTCTATCACTCGGCAGAGAAGGCGAGCGATTGACCTAGGGAAGAGAGGGTTACCGGACCTAGAGTTGTAGAAGAGGTGGTCCGGAGAAGCCCCTCTCGTCGCCTCCACGTATGCTACAAAGGCGTGGACTGGGCAGAGGGGGTGGAAATTTCCATCCCTCAGGAACGAGGGTACTGCGAGAGGGCCAATTCTGTCGTCAGCCTGCTCGTTCTTAGCTAGAAAAGCAGGAGAGGGGGAGATGGTTAAGGAAGTAAGGTTAGGGGGTACGGAAGAAAAGGCTGTGTGACGGGTCAGGGCTGCCAACTGAGATGCCCTGTAACCTGTAGCTAAGGCGAGCAGGAAGAGAGCTTTCTGGAGGAGGTGACAAACCTCCAGAGGGACCCCCTCGAAGGTCAGGTAGGAAAGGACGCGGTGAAGGGACCAGGAGGGTGTCTGGGCCCGGTGAGGTGCGGTCCCAGCCCGAATCCCCATCCTCAGGAGAGAGAGAGGCCTCTCCGAAACCTTAATGTTAAAACCCAGGAGGAGGGGATCAGACAGGGCTGTGTGATGCGCAAGCACCGTCGCCGGGGCCCTGTTGGTGGAATCGGCGAGCCACGTGAGGAATTCCAGGACTGTGTCCTCCGAGATGACCCTGGAGGAGTGTCTTCGCAAGAAGTCCTGGAATCTTTTCCAGCACGATTCGTATTGTCGCACCGACGACTGACGATGAGCCCTCAACATCTTGTCCACTGTCTCCTTAGTGAACCTTTTGCTGAGGACTCCCCGTAGAAACTCCAAGCGTGTAGTTTCAGTGACGCTTGGAGTGGTGCAGACAGGGTGCTGGAGAGGCACGCCGATCCCAACTGAAGGGGATGAGGACACCACCGGGACAACTCTCCGAACCACGGCTGTGCTGGCCAGAGGGGGGCTATGAGGAGAACCCTCCCCCTGAACGTGCGCAGCTTGAGGATCGCCTTCAGGAGGACTGAAGTGGCTGGGGGTGGGAAGAGGTAGAGATGCCCCCACCTGTTCCAGTTCTCTGTGAAGGCGTCCGGGCCTCCCGCCTCTGTTCTGGATGAGAATGTCAGGAACAGAGGGAGTAGGGCTGTGGATGGGGAGGCGAATAGGTCCACCTCCGGTGTCCCGTAGCGAAGGCAGAGAGACTCGAACACAAGGGGACGCAGTTGCCACTCGACTGACGTCCCCCTGAACCTGGATAGGGCGTCCGCCCAATCGTTCTCCCGCCCTGGCACGTAGCGGGCCGAGAGGTGAATGTCCCTCTTGGCCGCTATTGCGAAAATCTGTTCTGACAGGGACAGGAGAATTTCCGACCGTGCGGTGCCCTGTTTCTGTAGGCACTGCACGGCCGCAACGTTGTCCATATCGAAGCGGACGCCTATCCTGGCAAACTGAGGGTGTCTGTTGAGCCATTCCTTCGCTACCATCAACTCCCGGGCGTTGATGTGCAGTAGCCTTTCCCCTTCCTTCCATCCCCCGCAACGTTGATGTCCCAGGCAAGACTGGTATCCCCAGCCTACGTCCGATGCATCTGTCGCCACCGTGATCCCCGGGGAAGGGAACACCCAGGGGACCCGCTGACGCAGGGCACCGGGACGTAGCCAGGGGCGAAGGAGGCGGTGGAGAGAGGGGGACACTTGCCTGGGAAGGTCCCTGTGTGCGGGGGACAGGTGGAGGTTTACCTCCCGCGTCAGCCTCCTGTGTTTCAATCGTCCCAGGGGCATTGCAGGGGCCGCGAAATTTAGGGACCCGAGCAATGATTCCCACTGGCGGCGAGAGAAAGTACGGGAAAAATGCGCCTGGCGGACGTGGCGGAGGGTCCGGCGGGCGTTGTCTGGAGCGAGAGAGAGGGTGGCCGAAAGAGAGTCCCACTCTATTCCTAGCCAACACAGCTTGCGAGTGGGGGTGAGAGAGGACTTGGGGATGTTCAACAGGAACCCCATTTCCTCTAGCACTCCCCTCGCTACCCGGACGTTGTTTGCTACCTGCTCCTTGGAAGGGGCGTGAAGCAACCAATCGTCCAGGTACATGAGGGTGGGAACACCCGCCTCTGCCAGACGGGATGCCACCACCCTCACGAGCTTTGTGAAGACTCGCGGAGCTAGAGAAAGACCGAAAGGGAGCCTGGTAAACTGGAACGTCTCGGTCCCCACCTGGAAGGCCAGAAAACGGCGAAACCTGGGGTGGATCAGGACGTGCCAGTACGCATCCTTGAGATCCAGGGATGCTAACCAGTCTCCCTTCCTCAGAACTGTGCGGACCTGAGCAACCGAAACCATCCTGAAATGTAATGTTTTCACAAATTTGTTTAGCTTGCTCAGGTCCATCACCAATCTCGTTTTTCCCTGGTCCTTTTTGGGGACCGTGAATAAACGAGAAAGAAAGACCCTTCCCGTCGCCCGCTCCACTACCCCTTTTTCCCGCATTTCTAACACATGCGGGACGACCGAAAGTGACACTTTGGTTGAGGCAGGAGGTAGACGTAGTGGCTGTAACGGGAAGAGACAGGTGTCAGTGAGAGTACCGTTAATCCTAATCCCCCGGGGCCCGAGGGACCCGGGGTGGTTGGAGGGTAAATGACGGGAGAGGCAGAGATTTTGACCGCAAGGGAAAATCTGATTTTGACCTAACGGTAACCCAAGGACGGGATTAGGCATAATTCATATGTCAGAATAGGAAAGATGACAGTTACTCACCGGAACAGTAATCCAGGGCCATGACAGGCCCTGGCGAATTATCCTTGCTGCCCAGCCGTGGGCGGGCCAGGCTGCTGACCACCCTGTGAGACAGCCCAGAGTGGGACCCTCAAGTGGAGCGGTCCTTCTGGGAGGGGTGGTTGAAGGAGGACTTGGGCTTGGAGTAGGACTTGGAGCCCTGTCCCCTTCCCCGAAACGGCTGCTGGCCCCTCTGGGAGGGCCTGTTGTGTGCTTTCGGGGGAGTGGGATAGGAGGGCCTCGGTAGCCTGGAGGGCTGGGAGGGCCTCCGGGGCTGGTAGGCTGGTCTGGATGGCTGTGGGGCACGTGGCCTACGGACAAACAGAATGATTAGGAACCAAAGTAGACCCGAAAATCCTTCCATTTCACCCCCGTGAAAACTCGGGTAAGACGAACACGAGAGGTACTTACTTGGAGGTGGAGGGTTTTGGTAAATTGATTACCGCTGGGAGGGAGGCGAAGATTGTGTCTGTCGCTGGTTGATCAAAGAGGGCAGGGGACAGGGGGGCAGCTCGCACCACTCCCCTCTGTGCCATCTCCGGTGCAGATTTAGCCGCCGCCTGGCGGGCTGCCAGTCTCGCCTTGGCGAAAGCCTTCGCCTCCTCCCGCATGAAGTGGGTCGCCATCGCCGCCACGCCCTCCATCACGGTGGCCATGGAAGAGAGGGTGTCACTGTAAGGGGTAAACAAGGAAAAAACCGAGCGAACCCGGGGATAAGTACCCGGGAGTAACAGAGAGACCCTCTACCCAGTATCCCTAATAAACATGACACACGAGTAAGGTACTCACGCTAGCTGTACACCCGACATCTCGTGGTAGGAGTTGGTAAGGGCGTTGAGGCAGTCCCTGATCAACGAGGCGGCTGCCCCCATGGAGATGGTGTGGGCCAACTCTAGACGGGTAGCAGACTCCGCCTGTCGCAACTTGCCATCAGGCTCCTTCAGCTGATAGGGGACCGGGGGCTCCTTCTCCGTCTTCCACAGGCACTCCCTCAAGCCCGGGGGGGCCCGGGAATGAGGGAGGATGACGGGGAAAGACGGAGGAGGGGGCTTCCTGGGCGCGTTGTTTCTCTGGAGGTCCAGGGACTTAAGGAGAAGGGCTGGAATGTCCAGGTCCCCTTCGCCCTTATCCCCCGGGAAGTACGCGTCCGGGGAAAGGAGGAGCGCCGTGTTACCGTGGGAGCGGTCAATCCTCCAAGCCCCGGACAAGTGCAGCTGGCTGTACTCCACCAGAAAACCCATCGCGTCCAGGGTCGTCGCAGAGGACTCCCTAGATGAAGTGGGTACGGGCGCTGAGATAGGACGGACCTTGTAGAAGGGAATAGCCTCGCCCTTCTCATCCGCCCCCCACTTCACCAGGACATCATCCCTCCGGTTCCACACGTCTGGTTGAGCCGTGTCCGGAGACCAAGCCACCAGTCTGCCCTCCTCCGAAGAGTGGGTCCAGGTAGGAGGGAGAAGAGACCAAGAGTAGGGAAGGTATCCATCTCCCGAAGGAGGGGGTGACGGGGACGGAGGTGCGGAGGTAACCAACTCCTCAGCTACGTCCCCCGACGGAGACTCGAGTCCCGGGGAAACGGGAGGCACGAAAAGGACTCCCCCATCCCCGGGAGGACTCGCACCCTCGACGGGAGCAGCAGCGGGAGGCGGGGGAAAAAGAGCGGGTTCCGTAGCGACAGCCGGAGGCTGCGCGATGGACGCCCCAGGAAAAGCGTGAGGAATAAGGGTGTGGAAGATCTTAACTATCTTCCTCGACGAGGGGCTGTCCCCCCCCCGCTTACCCTTGCGGGATTTGCGGGCGGGCGAAGGAGAGCTCCCCGACGACGAAGAAGAGGAAGAGGACGACGAAGAAGAGGAGGAAGGAGAACGGCGACAAGCACGGGACTTCCTGGAGTGGCGGGACCTTTTAGCTGAACGCTTGCGTCCTCTAGAGAGGCCTGAGGAGCCAGCTCTAGCAGGAGGCGAAGCTGGGGGTTCCCTGCTGGGCCCTTGTACCGGTGAGGTAGTCGGGGGAACCAGCGCGACAGACTCGCTCGTTTCCAGGGGGGCTAAGCCCCGAGAAGGAGTCGTAGTACTTTCTAGGGAAGGAGGCTCAATCTCTCGGGCCTCAGGAGGTTCTAGCCCCTGAGACTCCGAGAGACAGGAAGAAGGGTAACGGGTCCTGAATAAACCCAGGTCCGCTCCCAAAATCGGGTCCACCCACGCCAAAGAAGAACCGTCTCGTTTGTGGGCCATTCTCCTAGCCCTCGTCCACGCCATACGAAGAGAAGCAAGGGTGGGGAGCTTGGAACGGGCAGAAGGGGAGGTAACCCGACACAACTCAGCCCAGGGGCGGCACACACCACACGCCAAAGGGTCGTAACCCAAGGGAGTGAAGCAGGGTGCGTGAGGCGAACAGTGCAGGTGTTCGTCAGGCGAGACCCGCACGGTACACCCCGAAGCAGCACAAAGGGCACGAGTAGGCTGAGGGAGAAAAGAATACACAAACATGGGTTAACATGTGCAAACACTGGAACACAGAAGACACGAAACCCATCCTCCCCGAAGGAAAGAAGCGCGGGACACGCCCGCTGTACCCGGGGACCAGGACACGACCCCCCACACTCGCGCACCCGACCAGGGGAAAACCCCGTAAAACCAAAACAGCCCGCCACATGGAGCGGGTAAAAGAGGGCCCCCCGGACAGAAGGATCCAGAAGGAGGGGGAGGAGGGGACCCGGTAGCCTGAGAAGAAACACTCCAGGCTAAAAATAATGGAAAAACACCAAAAATTAAAAAAAAAAAAAAAAAAAAACCCCCGCCCGGGAGAGGAAGAGAGAACCAGGGCACAATTCTCACTCCCCTTTACCGAGAGGGGACACATAATAATCGGGGAAGGCAAGAGGAAGGGCTGCAAACACCCCATGTGCTCACCACGTGGGGAGGTGAAGTCCCACGTGGCGCCCACTAACCTCGCTAAAAACCCCAGAAACCCCGATAACATACACACGAAGAATGTACTAGTGGCAGGAGGAAAGGTGAAAGGGGGGAAAGACGGAGAAAAACTCCGAACAAAGGGGCTGAAAAGCCCCCCTTCGCTAAGGAAAAGAGAACTCAGTCCTAACGAAGAAAAAAACCCCCAAAACACCTAAAACCCTCCTAGAATACACACACGATACATCTGCAAAGCAGGCTAGCCACTAGAACACAAAAGAAACAATAGCAGGAACACGTGACACAATACCATAGCGTAGCAGCGAGGAGCGTGGATGTTGACTGAGACGTGTTCCGCGACAGAGTGAGCGAGCGGTATTCAGCGGAGGAGGAGCTTAATACCTCACCGCGCCACCACCAGGTGGCTCCACTATCAGTACAGCGCCAGATTTGAATTTTATTTACTTCTGATGAACGTCACGGAATTGACCCTTCCAACCCAGATTATGCCTATACGGGGCCTGGGCTTGTGAAGGGGCGTATTCTATAGCAATCCAGCTGTGCTGGTTTCACTATACCAATAAAGGTGGAATTTTCTTTACGCGTCGGACGTCGGTGTAGTCCTCTGCTACTACCTGCCCCAACTCCTATAACCTACTCTTGTAACTACAATTTCATAGTTGAGACATTGGCCAAAATTGTGTCTAGTGAGTTATTTGACAAGAACATCAAGTAAAAACAGGATACTGACACAAGTGTAGGAGTGGACGACATGATGACTAACAGAGAGTTTGTCAAAGACAGTGTCCTCCGGAGTGCCTCAAGCTGCTGCAGTGGGAGTCGGGTGATTATAAGCAACCTCGTAGTCCATACCATCAGGGAGTTCTCCAGAGATAAAACCGCAAAGGCATCGAGAAAATATGGACTGTCACTTACTACTACCACAGTCACTGGCCAGGACACTACTCGCAGCTGTAAAATAAGAAGAAAGCATATGAATGGTAATTGTTCTTGCCAACTTATACTTGAACTATCCAGCAATAATAATCTTGAAAGTGACAAATCCATCACAGGATTAAGTGACAACGAACTACCCACCTCAGTAAATATTTCACAATAACTTACCATTCTCAACCGTAGTGTGAGTGACATAACCATCTCTGCAGTTTTGTAAAAGTGACCTACCCACTTCAGCACTCTCTTTTAGGTGATGGAGCCACGTCATTAATATTAACTCACCAGTAATGTAACAGTAGCCTTATGACTATGAGTAATGTACTGTACCAATGTTCTATACAGAAGTTAAATAAAGTATCGGAACTGTTTTGTGGTAAACAATTTGAAAAATCAACGATGTGATTTGAAACGGAAGCCAATCGCCGCAGTACTTAGTCATGACATCTGCGCATGCGCGAGTTCTCTCTTTCCTATAAATACTTTTCCATAGCTTCTTCTGGCAGTGGTGTCTGGTGGTGTGGTTGGTATGACTACGGCGTCAGATGGTAAGGGACCGGGGTTCATTCCTGGCATGGTTAGTGTTGTTTTTACAAACTATTTTTTTTACTACTTTTACAGTTCCCGGTAATCTTCCCCCAGTTAGGTCCCGGTAGTCTACTCCCAGTTAGGTCCCGGTAGTCTGCCCCCAGTTAGGTCCCGGTAGTCTGCCCCCAGTTAGGTCCCGGTAGTCTGCCCCCAGTTAGGTCCCGGTAGTCTGCCCCAGTTAGGTCCCGGTAGTCTGCCCCCAGTTAGGTCCCGATAGTCTGCCCCCAGTAAGGTTAGGTTAGGTTAGGTAGGTTTTGTTTTGCTTGGGAGTAAGTTTGTCATGACGTCATGACTAGGGCCTGCGGCGAAGCCCTCCCTTTGAAACACGCCCAATGGCCTAAACCTTGTAGCACATGTTGGTAGCCCTGAAGATCTCAGTTGCCATGTGATATTTATGCACAACTTTTAAGTTCCTATAGTTAAGATGAATCAGTGCTTTGTTTAATACTTGTGTATTATTAATATTATTGTTTGCTTGGAAACATCAATCTATCTTGCAAGTTCAACGTTGCTGTTGCCCTCCATTTGAGGAGCTTTGTGACGTTATGTGTTTCTTGTGACGTTTTCCCCCGTAGGGGTGTATTGCCTCCAGTAATGTGGTCAATACTTTAAGGATTTTGGCGCCCCTTCGGCCCCAGTCACTCTTTTTCAGTTCTTCAACTGTCCCTCTTTTAATTTTATTTCCTTCCTGCTTGCTCTCTATCACCTTTCTCTGGCGCTATATGACCTCGCTGTTGCGGCGCCTGATATCAATCAAGTAATCAATTGTGAAGTTTCCATTGTGAATGTTTCGTACGTGTATGAGGCTAAAAGCTTTACCATCTCGGCTCTGACAAAAAGCAAAATGTGAAGTACAAACCAAAGACTTAAGGAGACTGTTCAACTAGAGTCCTTAATTAAACATGGCACTGTTGTGTCGGCCTGACAGGCAGGGCCTGCGTGTCACATTATGAAAATTTGAAACGCACAGCGTAAGTGCTGCTACAAAACCAATATTAATAACCTCAGATTTCATCCCATGTGTACCAAACTTACCGAAGCAACACGAGTGACCCACAACTTACGATTTCAAAACTCTCTACCCCCTGAGTTCCGATATTTTTTTGAGCTACTGTACAGTACCTCAGTAGGTAATAATATTAGAGTTCTACTAGACCTAATAATATATGCATTGAGTTACTCATCTCGGCAGTAGTATTAAGAGTGACCTACCAACTTCAGTAAGGCCCCGTCCGCACAATCGTACAGAGCCCGGCGGGCACTGCCCGTTGTGCTTAATTCTCTCGATTCCACAGCAGTGTTACTAGATGTAGCATGCTTCACACTGTCGTACCAACCACCCACCTACCAAACGTGTACAATACTGTGTATTGGAATTGGTTTTGGTAACAATGCTTGCCCGCCGGGCACTGTCCGATTGTGTGAACGGAGCCTAAGGAGAGTAATGTGAATGTGACTTACTTTCCTCAGTATTAATGTGAGAATGGCTAATTCATCTCATCAGAAATGTGAGAATAACCTACCCTTCTAGCCTGGACGAGTATCTTGGAGAGCTGTGCCTGCATCAAGTTTACGTTCTGGTCATCCCCAGCAATTTCGAACACACAAACACCCCACGTTGATGCCAGCTCGGACACACTGTGAAACTGGCAGTGCATTGAACAACTTAGGTCGTATAAAATGGATTGGGCAATAAATTTGATCTAGATAATATTTTCATGCCATGTTTATGGGTTATCGATATACAAATCATATAGGCTACCAAATTTCATGTGGTCCGTAATTATGATCACAACTTTGGCTGAGCAGTATAAGACAGTTTTTTACCGTGATCGTTGGGACATGTTATTAATTTAACTCCCGATATATGAACTGTACAAAGCACCTACACCGGTGCAGCGCAAAACTCTGTAGGGACATTTGATTTTATCGACACAATGACCAGTTAAACAATGTTATAGAACTGTCAAGTAGATGGGAAATCAAACATAAGTAAAACCGATTCTCTAATATATAAGAAAACTATAAATAAATTGAATGTAACACATTCATACTTAAATTTATAGAGCACTCCAAATATATATTAGATAAATAAATAAAGTTCGTAATGACAGACTTAGTATAAATCTCTCACATCCCGTCAAACAGGTAACGTCCATCAACAAATTCTTTGTATAATGAATTCTTGCGAAATAGCTTTAATATGTAATTGCAATAACGCATTTTCATTGTCATGGTTAACTACACAGAATGTTCATCGGGGCTAGTCGTGCTACCCTTCAACTGTCCTTCTTTTCATTTTATTCCCTTCCTGCTTGCTGTCACACCTCTCTATCACCTTTCTCTGGCGCTATATGACCTCGCTGTTGCAGCGCCTAATATCAATTAATCGATTAAAATTAGTCGTACTACCCCATAGGACACTCCTCTATATATACACATTGAGTGAGGCAGTAGACCCACCCCTCACAGCTGTGCTTCTGGTACAGCCAGCGGCAATGTCCTGTCGCCAAATCTGCCAAGTCATAAAGTAAGTATGGAAATATAAGCTTCACGGGCTCGTAAATTGAAAAACCAGAGAAGTCTATTAATTTACCACCTGGATATCGTATTTCTGTATGGTGAATGTGTTTATTCCATGATGAACCTTTATGTTATCTTTGAAGATGTGCTGAGTGAGGCGACACGACTTTTGCCGCCGACTGTACATGATCCACGACGTCCCCTCTGTACAGGTTCATTGTCTGTCCACAAACCTCTCACTCACCCTGCTGGTAATCATATCATTCTTGCGCCACATTTTCTTTCCATAACTTTACAAATCCTTGTTCTCGGAGACTCATGCTGATACAAGCAACCTCGCAGTATATAATTAACTAATTAAAAAAAAAAATATCGTGATTGATAAAACAAAAACTCTTTCAAACAATCGATGATAAGGTTACTAATATGGCCGGGAAAATAATCAAACTTCTTAATCATACACAGTAATCTATATATAATAATTTGCAGGGTTAAAATTTTGGCAAAAAAAAAAAATATATATATAATCAATACTCAATCCACAAAATAACAATGTACAACAATGTTAGCAACACACACTTTACACGAAGGAATCCATGTTGTTTCTCTAGCAACCTGTGAAGGATAATAATTTTCACTAGAAAATCACGTACTGTACTTCTCAGCCACTGATACAAGGAGCATATTACAGTTCTGTCACCCCAGCCGATCTGTATTAGGAGAGATTAAGGGTACAGTCATTGTCGGTCTGTGTATTATTGGTTCATAATAGTCACTATCACGGCTCAAATTCATTCACCAGACACACGACTAATGACTGTGACTTTACATACCTTCTTCACGGACTCCCTATTCAAATGGTAGGTGAGTCTGGACAATGGTCTCCTTTGTTGAATAATAATAATGTCAGGGGATAGGGTACACACATTCTTCAAACAATATACAGAATACATACTGTATTTACAAAATTTACAAGGAGTTATATATATATATATATATATATATATATATATATATATATATATATATATATATATATATATATATATATTCTTAACTATAATAGTCAAGTGTTGGGGGATGTATTTTTGTGTATTTTGTCCCAATGCAATTCAGTTGTTAAAGAAAATTTGCGAGAGAAATACGGATGTACAACCGGTAGCTGAAGTCCTCGCGCCAAATATGTTATATACATAAAGTTATATACATATAAGCTTCACAGGCTTTTAAACTGAAGAACTAAAAAGTTTATTTATTTTCCCCCTGGATGTTGTACTTCGTATGGGGAATGTATATGTTCGATGATTTGCCTTTTCTATCTCTTTCAAGTAGTGAGTGAGGCGACAGACAGCTGGAGTTTTGCAGCCTCTCCTGCTCAGAGTTCGATGAGTGTGTCCGTTGGTACAGCCACAATCAAATAACAACCGACACTTTCCTTCCATCGTGCAAATATATCAGTATCATATCAAAATATAATCATACAACACCTTACGTCAATTCAACCCACTCAATTATTATTATGAGGTGCTGCAGAATCATACACGTGTTGTTCTTTATTACCAAGATATTTACTACGATGGAAGCAAAGTGTTGGTGGATATTGGATTGTGGCTGTACACTACGTTACCGATTTGACACGTTGTCTAGAATGGCCCCTAAGTTCATCCTCTCTGCTACTAAGGTGGGTCAGGGTTAGGGATTGCGAATGTACTGTCAAATATCTGTATCTCTTTCTTCCAACTTGGCTTCATTAAACCGGAAAAATGACTTACCGACGCATTTCCTGTCGTGATCATTATGATGGACGATTTCTCTTCTGGTGCACGTGCAAGAACAGCATTGAATACTTCCGTTGTCCCATATGTTTTCATAGTCACATCTGCAAAGGTAGTATTGTTCAATATCCTAAGCAATGGATATATTGGGTTTGAGGTATTATTAAAAATTATTCTTGCGAGAATATTATTATTAATAATAATAATAATAATAGTATTATAATAATGATAATAGTAATAATAATGATAATGATAATAATGATGACTAATAATATAGTTTTAATACAAAGTCATTTCTCACAAGTGGGAAATCTAAACCAATCTAAAAGTGGTGGACATTCTAGTTATTGATAAGATAAATCGAACCTCGGGAAGGATAGCTATGAACACAATATACAAAATCATTTTGAGGTTGACCTCTCTCGAGTGCTCCATTTATCAATCGGGCATCAGAGAAATTTTTTACTAGCTATTAGAAATCAGTCATTCTCCCATTTTTTCCTTTCTATATTGAGAAAGATAAGGACTAAGTTTAGGCTGGGAGCCCGCTTAATATACTCACCTATGAAACAGAACAAGTTAGAGATCCAAAATCATGTCTAATTACTTTTTTTATCGATTCGCTAACTCTTCCGTACCCTGCATAGTAAAAGGAAGATAATTATGTACAGTCATGGTCAACAATAATCATACATATTTTAGTGACCTGTGTAAGAGTTTAATAGCTTCCCTCTGTTCCTTAGCTGATACACTTACCAATAAATAAGTTATGTACAGTCGGCCTCAGGAATTCGTACACAGAGCATTGGTTATATGGAGTCTTTATTCTACTCAAACTGTAGAGATTGTCCTGCTGACTGATTCAAGTATATATTAGTCAAATATCATTACTAGATTAGTTTGGGGTTAGGAAATTTATTAATTACATTTTCTAGTTATGAGCCATTGATGTCACAGTGGTGTATACGAATTCATGAGGCCGACTGTACAATCTTCTAATTTACTGCAAGCAGCTGCTCACTATTCAAAACAATAATATCATAATGTAAACCTGAAAACATTAGACAGCAAACTATTTGAGTTACCCATATGTGGATGGTTATATATTGACCACGATTGTACAGCCACAATCAAATATCCACCGACACTTTCCTTCCATCGTAGTAAATATCTTGGTAATAAAGAACAACACATATATGATTTTGCAGTACCTTATAGTCATAATTGAAAGGGTTGAGTTGAAATAAGGTACTGTATGATTATATTTTGATATGATAATGATTTTTTTTGCACGTTGGAAGGAAAGTGTCGGTGGATATTTGATTGTGGCTGTACAGTAGCCTACTATCTTTCACAACTAATAATACTAAGTCACTCCATCGGCCAAATTTTTCCCTCATTGGTGCATGTGTTCATCCCTAATGATTTCCTCCATACACCACTTCGATCAAACTTGCATTTCAAACACGCCTTTCACCCTTCCAAAATATCTGGTCCTTTTCTATGCAAATAATGGTGATGATGATGATGATGTAGAAACAATAAGAAAATTTTAGCGCCAATCTTTAAATGTATTGTGGTACCGTATATACAATATCAGGAGCATTGTACCCAATATTGTATACTAAGGCTTCTGGCAAGTAAACGAGCAGCAAACGTTACAATGCACCTGATAAATATTCATCTAATATTTGGTGATCCATCCATCATACTTCAGAGGGACAGACAGTGGCTACAAACTTACATCACATGATTGTGATTACAGAGTTGAAGGTTGACTGGCATAATTAATCTCTTTGTTGTTCCAGGTAGCCCAACACATTATCATAGTCAAGGTTTTATAAAACGTGTTCACGGTGACATGAAGTTTTTTTTTTTTTTTTCCATTATAGGGTATATGATAACTAAATGAATAAGCCATTTTATTGTCTCCAGCTGTAAATGTATGAGTGAATGAGGTCCAAAATCATGAGCAATTGTGGAAAACATCTATTATATCACACACAATATATATACATCCACAGCACAGAAGAAAGGAAATAGGAACAGTAAGAACTTTCGTATGTCTGAGGATGTAATATAGGAAAGTACTTACTGTTCCTGTTTCCTTTCTCCTGTGGATATTTTGCATACATTTGCTTCATGGTGTACTTGAAGTTACTGCATATATATATATATATATATATATATATATATATATATATATATAACGGCTGCGGTAGGTGCAGTAGAATTTAACATACGTACAACGAAAGAATCTGTTATAACTTATTGTTCACTTACCAGGAATAATTCCCTTAGCAGCCTTGATGAGGACGATAGTGAAGATAAACACGATATATGAGAGTATATCGCTCATTTTCGAAGCTGAAATACATAGAAATTCATGCAATAAAACGTACACAACTATAATTAATATTAAGAAAACTATATTTGTCTTTGTCCGACTATAACTACGTATAAATGATTTAATGTACTACCAGACTACAATTAGGTTTATGCCTTCATATTATCCAATTAAGCCTCGTTGTGATTACGTTATAACAAAAAGAGAAGGGGACTCTTAGACCAGAGGGGACCACACTTTCCCACATCAGGAAAACTAGAATCAGCACTTTTATGTTTTTTTCTGGGGGGACTAATTGGGGGAACAATCAGACTGGTGCCATCCTGTGAAGTCTGTTTAGGTACCATTACAATCAGGCACTTCCTGGTGGAGGGTTACAGTTTGGGAGAATTACGTCGGAGACTGTTGTGTATGTACAACCACAATCAAATATACACCGACACTTTCCTTCCTTCGTAGTAAATATCTTGGTAATAAAGAACAACACGTGTATGGTTTTGTAGCTCCTCATAATAATAATTGAGGGAGTTGAGTCGACGTAAGGTGTTGTATGATTATATTCTAATATGATACTGATTTATTTGTACGATGAAAGGAAAGTGTCGGTGGTTATTTGATTGTGGCTTTACCAAAAGGAGGGTAATGTTTACTGGCTCCCTTCCATGCTTGGGTGAGAGCCTCATACCTTAGAAAGTTCAAAAATGTTATCAAAGGAGACTGACCTTTTTCACCTTTCATAATAGCACTGTGTGTTTTACTTTTTTATATAAGTGAAATTTGTTCTACTATTTCATATTAAATTTAAATAGTTTAACCGATTACAAGATAAAGTATATTATATATATTACTTTTCGGCGGCAAATGGCCTCGGTTATTGCACCGCCATTCTAATTTAAAGTTTAATATTAATCAATGAACCAGAATGGTGCACCGGTATTCACTTTTTTACTGACGATCGCGGAGCAAGAGTTTTGAAATCCGTAATATCTGTAATGCCTTACACCTAAGCACCTTTCCTTCAATAATTTCTGTTTCTCTTCAATGCACAGATGTCAAATATAAGTTTTTAGCTCATTATTTTCCCACCGTCTAAGGTTGTAAGTACAAAATAACGATTTTTTTTTTTTTTTTAATATGCTATACATAATTATGAAAGTAGCTCAAATTAAAAACCATTACAAATAGTCCGTGTTACATTATGTTCAGCCACAATCAAATATCCACCGACACTTTCCTTCCATCGTAGTAAATATCTTGGTAATAAAAAACAACACGTGTATGATTTTGCAGCGCCTCATAATAATAATAATAATATCCACTGACACTTTCCTTCCATCGTAGTAAATATTTTGGTAATAAAGAACAATACGTATATGATTTTGCAGCACCTCATAATAATAATTGAGGGGGTTGAGTTGACGTAAGGTGTTGTATGATTATATTTTGATATGATACTGAGTTATTTACATGATAGATGGAACGAAAGTGTTGGTGGTTATTTGATTGTGGCTGTACTACAGTAAGTTATGATGTATAGTGCAGTATATATCATGTCATTGTGATTCAGTGATAACACGTGTATGACTCTAATATACTGTAGATATTTCAAGATATTGCTTAAGCCTTGCTATAGTCCATCCTAGTTTGAGTCTTTTCGTAGTGGAGGCAATGTTTGAAGGAAAGCAATCTATAGAGTTTTCATTATTCATTCATTCAAACTGAAAGATTTCTGGAGGTTTCCAAAAGCATGTACAGTCGTGGACAATAATATTCATCCACATAGGGGTGACTCATGTTACTGGTTGACAGCTTCCCTATGTTATAAAGTTATATACATGGGAACCTTTCCAATAAGGGGGTTAAGGGGAGGTTTTGTGTTGGTAAATCTGGAGGAACCGAATCATCCAAACTATTCCAAGCAACGGAACACTATGATATTTGCTCTTCTGGTCCTGTTTCCTAGCATACTTTGGAGGAATCATGGTACTCTAATGTACCAAAAACGAATTACCACCTTAATTAAGCAGCATCTTGTAATATACTGCAAACAGCTCTCACTATAAAAACAATAACACCATAATGAAAACGTGAAACATACTAAACTTATATAGTTAGCAATATGTTTGAGTTATCTATATCTGTGTTAAAACTTGTGGCCACAATTGTACATTATTTACTAAAATCAACCATCGTTTTTGGTGTTATGTATCTGTCATGTACTGTACTCTGAGGAACCACCAGTCAGTCCAAAGACAGCGAGAGAAGAAGAAAACTCTAAACTCTGTCAACTGAGATCAGTGAAATTTACTCCGAAAATTACGCTTCCAAAAGTAATTATTTACTGCTCATCCCGTAGCAAGAAGCACCCATGAAATCACCTGTATTACCATACCCGTTGTAACGTGAGGCTCATCAACCTTTACGCGGAAGCATGTTGTGGTAGCCTACGTGACCAGAAACGGAAGGGAAAGATGGTTGAAAAAAAAAAAAAAAATGTTTATTTAATTAAATTCCTTATTTCGTTTGTAGACAGTTTAAGTTCGCATGTCAAGGTAGTGCCCACCAATTTGTTGTTCTGTTGAAATACGTGGGGAGATATGAAGAAGCTAGAGAAGCCTGTGATAATCGGAAGTTATTTAGTTTTATGGCTAGCATAAGTCATTTGTCTTGTGAAGTAATCACGCATGCATGGTGATGCCGAGGGAAAATAATAAATTTATCTGGTATTATTATTGTATAAGCCAAAAGACAGTATCAAGTATTTTGTATAAATTATATATAGAGTTGCTATAAAAAGTTTATAACTCGAAGTTTGGCTTTAATAGAGATATTATTAAGATAATTGGGGAGTTGACAACTGTCTAGTGGTTAGCGTGGGTTGGTGTGGAGGTGACGAAGAGACCGATTTCTTGCTAGCACTCTGAACGAGAAAGATGTACTGAACAATACAGACATACTGTACAGTCACCAAACGTTCCACCTAGACCACCTGCTGGCCTCGAGAGATGGGTAAATGGGTCTGGCAACAGTGTACATGTTTGTTCGTGCGTACATGCTCGACGAAATTCGCATCATCAATTCTTTTCCGAAGTGAACCTCATTCAGAGTCTGAATTCATCACATACCTGCATGGCCGGGTTATAACTTTATATCATTATCAGTATTGGTATACACAGCACCAACATGAGTGTCTTACCCTCCACCAATCTGGCTAATTAAGAGTATACACACTAATTTTTAATATATATGCTTTGAGGGTGAATGAGCTTACCAATATATTGTAATTATGTCTATCTCCATAACACAGTTCTTTGTTAATATCATCAATCAAATATGACGTTGAAGTAATTAGATTTATTAGTTTTTATAAATCATGTGGATTTCCTTAGCGTTTTCTACCACACACACTGAGCACACCTTGTCCAATACCTACTTTTGTCATTTATTTAACTTAACCAATGTCATTCCACCTGGCAAGCCTTCCAGTCTCTTTTTAATCACGTAGATCTCCTTAATATATGGTGTGTCCTTGACGGCAAAGAGCACTAACGCTATCGATGCAGCCTGTGTGGGTCTTGGTTTCAAATCCCAGTTCATTTCACCAGGGGGTTTCCTCTAGTGAAATGAATTCGTTGGATAAATTTCCATTTTCTTAGTAAAATTCCTAAGTTTTCTATCAAACAACTTAAGCGATTTTTGTCTCATACCAACCCGATGTCCAATATCTTACTTCGTGTAATATAGCGTCTGTTCTTCCTCCTACACACACCTACAGGGTCATAATTCCAGGCGTTGGATGGTATTCCTCTTCAATTCAAGTCCGTTCAATTTCTCTCACCTCTTTACCTATCTTTGCCATTTCTATGTTTTCTGTAAACCCCCGAGTGTCAACATCGCTCTATGTGATTGTACAATATTGTCTAACTTCATATATTATCATTAAGCCAGAGTAAATATTACAGACACCAATGGTAAATTCGTCTCCATAATACCTTTTCTTTGTAGTGTCGTCTTTTTATCATTGGCTAACTAAAGATTAATCGAATTAAACTAAGGAAATTACTGTATACAAGAAACAGTGACAGTTAAAGAGTTAAACGACCTAATAACCCACAAGACCTGATGGTAGTCCTTGTTGTAATAATATGATGGCAATGAATAAACGTCGAACATTTTAATTATTAAGAATACGTTATTTAGTAGAATGGTAATTATTTCTAAAACTACTTTTGTAATAATTTTTCCAGTTGGTATCAACAACGTTGCTCTAACGAAGGCTAGATGATTTTTATGCATTAATGCATTATTCATTATATTATATATCTATATTATAATATATAATTATATTACTCTGAGATGCAGAGCCAGCGTTAAACTAATTTTCGTGAATAACTACTAAACCAAGCGTCAGATGAAGATGAGGTTTTATCAGAGTATGTTTTACACACCTACATAATTATTGGCAGTATGCTTTAGTACCTAGTGTCGATCAATCAGGCAATTATAGGTATAATATAAGCAGGCGAGTCCACAGCCACAACACTCACAGCGACGGGTTCAGAGGAGGTATACGTGACGCAAACTCCGACGTCATGAGACTGCCCACCAAGATGTGGTTTCCGAGGCAACGACGTGCACAGTGGGAGGTGAGTGGGCATTTGTATTGTAACTTTTTTTTTTTTTTTTTTATAAATTGCGCCGTAGCGTCAATCAACAGGCAGGCAACAATACATACGGGTTGGCGGGACAGATGAAAATCCAATGACTACAACCACACACATACACACACACACACACACACATCACGAAAACATAACAGAATGAAGCACAAGCATACAGACGAATATTTACATTATGACCTATTTAAATCCACCAAAACGAGGGTGGTGTACCAGAAGTTCCTCCAGAACCTGATGGTTCAGCAGATGTCGACAAACCACATCAAGTGGCAGGCCCTGGGGCAGCAAGTGTCGGAGAGTGGGGCAGGCCAGGCAATAGTGCTAGCACGAGGCGCTCGACACAAGCGACACTCAGTGAAGGGAGGCTCACCCTGCATCCCAGCAACCTGCCACGGTGGCCGGTAGCCAAGCCTCAAACGAGCAGAGACTACATTGTGCCTCCGAACCATGAGGCCTCGACGACAGTAGGAATATTTGTGACGGCAGACAGACTCGTAATGGGTGATGGAGATGCTGAAGAGCCTCTCTGCATCTCTGCGTCGCCGTACAGGGAGGAGAGCGGCGGAGCAAACTCTAGAAAGGTAACATGTCAGGGAGAGAGGACGTCCAACACCACGAGGAGGCAGATGGCAGGCTTCCTTTGCGAGTCTGTCAACTGTACCATTGTGACGTAATCCTACATGGGATGACACCCATAAAAATTTGACAGTCAAGTTACGATGACGCAATAAAGACAAAAACGATAAAATCTGCTGAATAACAGTAGAGTGTGTGGGCTGAACACTAGAGAGGGAATGAAGGGCAGGTTTGGAGTCACAAAAAATGGCAGCATTAACTCCACGTTGACAAACAAGACTAACAGAATCCTGAATGGCATACAGTTCACACAATGTTGAGCTAGTGTGGTTACGGAGACGACGGCCAACCCAGCCCCCTGGAGGTGACTCTATGTCAGGTGAGAAAACGGCACAACCTGCTGTACCATCCATTTGCAATGAGCCATCAGTGTAGAGGCAGTATGGATCTGTGATGGAGGACGTCACTGTTTCTATGTGTTCCAGAGCCAACTGCCGCTGTAGAGAAGGCAGTTCCGACTTGGAAGTAGGTGAGAAGCTCACATTAGGTGGTGGTAGCATCCATGGAGGGGGCCCTGGGGGGACGTCTGCAACCATTATATCTATATTAAGACCACGGAGCATAGAGGAAACAGATCTTATAAGAGTACGTCCAGCAGGCAGTATGGGAGGGACCGGGTTGTTTGGTCTAAGAGAAGTCTTGAATAACTGAGAGTAATGGGGTGAAAGATGTGGGAAATGGAGGCACTTGACAGTGAAGCAAGTAACATTAGAATAAATTCTCTCCACTAACGGGGGAAGACGCAACTCACGCTGCATGTTCACTATCCTGGTCGACATTGGACAACCGAGAATTATTCTCATTGCTCTATTCTGAAATTTTTCTAAAGTTTCAAGAGTAGCCCTGGGAAGTTAAATGAGAGCAGGGGAGGTAATCAACAAATGAACGGATAAAAGCAATATAGATGGTCCTGGCTGCTGGGATGGAGATGCCCGAGGAGTTGTTAGAGAGCCATTGAAGTGGTGTAAGTCGGCGCTGAGACGACCCAATAAGTCCTGGACAATGGGATGGTCTTGAGGTCTGGCCGTGACAATCGGCCAAATATTGACTGGCGCGCCCATGTGGCGGTACTGGGAACACATGGGAATGACAGTCCCTCCAATGGTGAACACTGGCTGAGCTTGAGAAAGGCGGCAGGTGAATATTCTGCTCTTATCTGGTGAGACAATAATGCCACAGTGAGAGGAAGCCATAGAGGAGTCAAGAAACCGCTGGAGATCCCTTGGTGAGGTAGAATGAACACAGATATCATCAGCATAGCACGTAATTGTAACTCCAGGAATATCGGCTCTATTTTTTAGTTTTACGATCTTATTAAATTTTTTCCTTAGAATGCACCCAATTCTCAATAAAAATTGAGCAGTTGCATCCAAATATTATTAAGACTCAATAAAAAGGAAATGGACATTTGACTTGAAATAGCAGTAACCATTATGCAAAACTATTCAATATTCATACACATAACTGTATAATGAAGTAAAATTATTCCAGTTGCACTGATGGAATATCCTGTATCAATTTACCTGATAATCTGCAAGTTATAAAAAATTCTATGTTGTTGAAGATCGTAGTGGTGTCTGAGGAGCCCCTGAGGAAGATCTTGGCTGCACCTGGCTCTCTCATAGTGCCCTCAAGGAATGTATGCTGTGTTGTTGGAGGGAGTGGTTGTGTATGGTGCAGTCTTCCATAATGTATCATATTTTTAAGACCACAGTATACCCTTAATAAAAAATATAACAAAAATATATAAAAATATACAAATATTCCATAATGTGCTTAATAGTGTGGGGGTGCTGTGTAGTAATATATGTGTGCGTGTACAGTGTGTGTCAGAAGGGCTGGGTGGTGCCCACTTAATTAAGGTGAGATTATCTTGTATGTAAATTGGAGGGCTACTGATTCCTCCAAATCATGCCACGAAACTGATCCCCTCATTGTAACATTATTTGAGGAATCAATAACACTCTAATTTACCAACAAGAAAGTCTCCCCTTAATGTGTGTGTGTAGGTGATCTTTATGTCCAAATGTTGTGTAGGCAAGTGATCTGAGGGCATTGAGTCTTGGTGTGCATTTGTGATGTGTGAACACCATTTATTGAGTTTAATTGAGGTTTGCATTTAGGAAGATCAAGGGATTTAGCTTAGAGGAGCTGAGTCTGTTTCTTCTCTCAGTAATTATTTGCCCCGTTTTGGAGAAGACTCTCTCTGAGGGAACCGCAGACGTTGATACGATGCACAATTTTTTCTTCATGACACTGTAAAGTCGAGGGTATATTGACGCCTTAACTACTTTATTATTATTATTATTATTATTATTATTATTAAGGCCAGCCAGAAAAGAGAGCTTAGAATGGCGGAAAACAGCTTATGTAAGTTAATAAGGGGAAAAGGCTCTCAAATTACTCTCGTTCTGTCTTGAGATCCGGCTCTTACCGTTCATTTGAAAGAGCCGGATCTTAGAGCCGGCTCGTTCGCGAACGACATTGTCGAATGTCGACACATCAGTCACTTTTGGGAATTTTTCCCAAGATCTTGGGATTTTAGACTCAACCTTGGCATCTTGGTATTTACAGTACAAAATCAAGTAAATCTTGGATTTTTTTCGTTCACATAAACATTAACTCAATTTGTTAATGAAATTCACCTCTTCGTACTTATCCTTCACCTATCCTACCCCTACTATCTTCCCCTTCACTTATATTCATATTCGATTAGATTTCGTGGCTACTGAGAGACGAAATTAGACGGTTCTTTTTTTTTGGTGACCACGGGATGGACAGAAACTGGACGCGTGAAAAGTAGGATGTATAGATGTATTGTACTGATGTAGTGCTATGAGTGGATTGAGATTGAGTTTGTTCCGGACAGTTGTTCCATGCCATAGCTGGGAACCGTCAAATACTCTCATAAAGGATGTTAGAGGTGGGCATTGTTATCAAAGAAAGAGGAGGAATCCCGGGCGAAGAAGAATGATGCGACAACTCTGTATGTGGGGGAAGATGAAGATGCTTCTGAAGATCAGTCGGACAGCATTGTTTTTCTTCAGTCTTAACCTTATAAGCGAGTGCTATGTTTTCTTAAGCATATTTTTAAATGTATACTATTATAATTTTGAATTACACATTATGTTATGTTGATCTTGGAATTTCTTGGAATTTTTGGCGCGGCAATCTTGGGTATACTGTAAAATTCCACTGGCAAGTGGCAACACTGCCGCAACAGTGGTGACAGTAACGGGCCAACGGCGGCGGCGGCGGCAGAGCACTGTGACATCACAGTCATCACTAGCTGCCACATAGTCGTCATGGCCGAACAACAACAAGAACTTCGTGTGAGTCAGCCGAGGGAATTTCGGGAAAGGAGAGACGTTTTAAATGAATTGCGTGATCGTGAACTTATCAAAAGGTACAGACTGGATCATGAAGTAATTGTATTTGTCACTGATGTAATACAACCAGTGTTATTAAGACCAACTGTGTCAAACAAAGCTCTCACCACAGAGTACAAAGTGTTAATAATTACATTAAGGTATGTAGCCAACACGTTACATAGCAATTACAGGAAAATTCAACTGTGCAATGGTGATGATTTAGGAATGTCACAACAAACTGTGAGTAAGGTTATCACAGAAACAGTGGTTGCCATATGTACACACCATATTTTGAAAAGATTTATAAAATTCCCTGCCATTGAACATCGACAGAAAAAGGAAGAATTCAGGGAAGTTGCTGTGTTCCCTGAAGTTATTGATGTAATAGATGGAACTCGTATAAGAATTGTGAGAGCAAGACAATTTGAGGTTGAATATATAAATAGAAAGAGATACCACAGCATAAATATACAAGTAATTTTTTATGCTAAGTACAAAATTATTGACTTAGAAGTAAAGTGGCCAGGCTCAGTTCATGATTCTCGCTTTCTAAATGAAAGTGGACTGAAAAGAATATTCAAGATTGGAGCTGTACCAACTGGTTGCCACCTGCTTGGAGATGGTGGGTTACTATGGTAGCAAACCGTGACTACTGACTCCATATCTTCGACCTCAGCCTGGATACCAGTTAAACTACAATAGGTAAGTTAATGGAATAGTTTGCAGGGTATAACTTTACTATTGGACAATACACAACCTTATACTGTAGTTGGGTTCCAGTAAAATGTCCCGGTTATGTCTTGACAGAAGGCCCCAGTCCTGTTTAGGTTAGGTCTGTGGTCTGCCTAATTCTAGAATATTAAAATATTAACTCAGTCAGTGAATGAAAAGATGTTAATATAAGTTTAAAGCCCGAGCTAATTTTGGCAAATCTTGGCTTAGTGTCTCAATTTTCAAAAATCATGGTTTGATATCAGTACAAAATACAACCAAGTACTTGTAACGTTACTGTATTCAAAATTTATGTGTAACTCTCTCCCCCAACATTGATGGTTAGGTGGGTAGGGAATATCTATAAAAGATTCCTAATGAAAAGAATTAAAAATCACGCACAACATTGCATAATACACTACAAAATAACACTGATTACCTTGGAGGGTGTATTGTCCAATAGTAGTCTTACCATTGGCAGTATGTAAACCTGTGTTATAAATACAGTACAGTACCGTACATAATTACTTTGTCGTTCAAAGTTTGAGTGTCTTCAAAATATTTATACATTACTGTACGGTATTAATGGTAAATCTTCACGAGTCGACAGGAGTTACACTTTTTTAGTCACAGTTAACATGCAGCTCAGACTGAGAGTATAGTAGTGCATACTGTACAGTACTATAGTTCGTGTCCATACTGCAATACTGTAATGCTATTTGAACTGAAGTTGTCAGTTAGGTTAATCTATATATAGGATCCACACTAATATTGATAGACAGCCATTATATTATAACAATATTATTAATTTCAGAGCTCACAAGAAGACACGAAGTGTTGTAGAGAGGAATTTCACGTACTCCACAGTGAAATTCGTGTAACTCCCCCAGCAAAAGTATGCAAGATTATTTTTGTCTGTGTTATATTACACAATATATGCAAGGACAGAAATATTCATCTTCTTTTGGAAGATGACCCTGGACATGGCCAACCACCTGCAGAGGACAACATCCAGATGGCTGCCAGTGACGGATTGCCATACAGGGATGAGTTTGCCAGACTCCATTTCAAGTAAGTAATTGAGGCAATTATTTTAAACCACCAAAATAACTCGTACTAATGCTGAAACCAGTTATTCTTTTACACTTGGACAGCATTAACTTACAGTATAATGAAATAATTCATGTATCACTGAAGCAGTCATTTTACGATACATATTTTTATATTGCAGCAATGGACAGTAGTGACCTTCAGTATCCACTTCAGCTGGAATGAACTATGTAAGTATACAAGGATATATTAAAGATAAACTTAAGCACAAATTATACTTGGTATACATACAACAGACTTGAGTCGAACCACCCTACATGTCGAGTGAGCAACCTAACTGTGAAAACCGTATCCCATTCGGGGGCGGTTGCAGTAACTCAACTCTACCAATTTATAGACAGCAAGACAGAGACTTACCCAGAAAGAACTGCTCATTATTTAACTGAATAATAATAATAGAGTTGGTATTCTTTGTCAGCGACTTCACAAGCCAGAGCATCACCTGTTTTCTGTCCAACTCCCTAATGAAAAAGTTACCAGTACTCTCAGTCTTTCATATACACAACTGGTCAACTCCGAAACACTCTACCTCCATCCATCTATCCCCCTTACTACAACTTATGCTCTTTCAAACGCTATGTGTCTAGGCATCTCAAACGAAATTACACATAAAATGGACCTCTCTCACTTTGAGTTCACAAGTGAGGACGATGAGAGGGCTCATAGCCTTTAGTCCTCATTTTTCTTTATATAATATGAAAAAAAGTCTGTCACAGAAAGAAGGTAGAAAGAGACAGCTGTCATACATGTTCAAACTAATTGGTTACCATACTGCTCTTACCTATACAGCCAAATAAATAATTTCTTTTTGCGACGCGTAAAAGTAAAACTTTTAGCAGATCTTAACATACCGTTAGAATAACAAACCCATTACAAGGTGTCCCGAAAATACCTAGTGTAAATCTGGAGGTGTGTCCCTTAGACATGTATGAATGTATAATACTAAACATCCATATCGCTAAATTTCAATAGTTTAGGAGTTACAACACTTGGCAAATTGACTGATCGATACCCTCTCTTTCCCTCTCATCCAACGTGTGCCTTTTAGTTTACCTCTCAGTTCTGCCTCTATTTTCTTCACTTTATAATGAGAACGAAAAGTTAGGAGAAAGAGAATGAACTTTGTTAGATATACATTTTAATAATGCGTAATATTGAGGTATTAAACGATATATGATAATTGCTAAATCGAAATTTTCAGTAGCCTAACCATGTATTCCATGATACACACATTTGCGTACATAAATTCATAGCACATTCAGCGTTGTCAGTCGGGTGTCTGTCTGGCAGGAGTTCAGAGTTTCACAATATCGAAGTACCGGTATGTGGAGTCGGCCTCAGGAATTCGTACACAGAGCATTGGTTAAAAGGGAGGGTTTATTCTGCACACACAATAGGGATTGTTCGGCTGACTGATTCAAGTATTGGCTAAATAAACATTACGAGAAAATGTTATGCTAGGAAATTTATGTGCAAAATTTTCTAGTTGTTACGAACCCTTCATGTCACAGTGGTGTATACGAATTCCTGAGGCCGACTGTACGTGCGGGGAAGGAAGGTCTGATTGTCTAACTGACTGAATATAAGAGAATTTAAGGATATCTCCCCTGGGCCTCGAAGTTCTTGTAAGTACAGCATGACGAGGGAGGTGATAAAGAGGTGGGACTGCAAGCACGAAGGAAAGGAAGGACAAGGGAAAAATTGAAAGGGAGAAGCTGGTGCCGAGAAGACTCCAAAACCTTCAAAGTACTTCCCACATCACCCAAGACAATATTTTCCCTCTGGATGAGGGGGTAGGGATGAGGAAAAGAGTGAAGGACATAATTATTCAATACTGTGAAAACACTGAATCCTGGAATGTCACAGAACGTCAATGTCAATTTGTGTGCGCGATTGTACAGTTACGAGGAATACTGACAACGCTGACTGTACCAGCTACAAGTGCTGGTAGCACTACATAATATCTTGATCTTGCAAAACTTACTGTAGGGTGAATGTTAGTTCATAAAGGAAGTACATTACCATTCAACAACATAACATGTGATTGACAGTATAAGGCATTCCTCTTGGTGTCTTGAAATTGCAGTGATTAATGAGAATAAGTATATTTGTACATATTTTCTAAAAGACCACGTAATTGGCACATATTATCTATATATTTGGTATAGCTTTCCGAAAATCTATGGGAAATGGGAAAATTGACAAATCCAATATTGGACATTTGCTTCTGGAGTAGGATCTTTCCTTTTGGTCTTATTTTCTTAGAACGCAAGTCACCTTCCCTCTGCCAGCGGCTTACCCATCTCTGTACTGTGGTTGCGCTTGCCCCGGTCCACTGGGCTATAGCTCTGTAGGACAGTCCGCCTAGCCACATCCACACGAATCTCTCGCGTTCCACCATCACGGTTTTCTTAAAGGATGGTCGACGTTCCATTACTGGTCCTGTATGTGCATATTAAGTTGTCAGTTAAATTCATTTTTTAATATTAAATTATTCTTGGTATAGTACACTCGCGATCCACAATCTTTAGCCACCTGGGTTAATGTGGAGGTTATTCCAACATTATTTCTGGAAGGCAGCCCATTTTAATTATTACGAGGCAACAAACTCTCAAACACACACAGTCCTTAGGAAACATTAGAGGCTTCGTTCTAAGTGTATCATTTTTTAATCATCTTGCTGTAAGTAGTACCATAATGCTAAAGAGTAATTGTATATGGGTGATATTCAAAATTAAAATATTTTTTTTCTTTAACTCGACTCCCCCAAAGAGAAATTACAGACCTCGCCAAAAAGTTTCAGGCTCATTTCGAAGCAGTGGACGATTTTCCTGTTCTTGAAATATGAGTTTATATTATGATTTCAAAGCAGTAGGCTACCGGATCCTAGCCCTTACCATGAATAACATTTTACCTTAATTAAATGTAAATTTGACTTCTGTAAGTATGGGCCCTGAGAAAAGTTGATATATATTAATATTTTCTCTCACCTTAACATACTTGTAAGCATAACAAAACCAAACAGCCTCGTAAACCCCAATTGGTCTGTATGAAATGTGTACAATTGCCAGCACTTATAACCGGTACAAGAGAAGAGGACTGACAAGCCTGATTGTACCAGTTATAAGTGCTGGCAACTGTACACACGCTATAAAACTAACTGATATTTTCCACTTTTGTCTCATTGACCTTGGATTTTCTTTCAGTGTGACACTGTGACTTTTGTTATGTCTGCCTGCCATTTCAACGGGACTTCTAACCAGTCTCCCAGCAGCTCATCCAATATCATCACATCCGTTGACTGGTGAGTTGAACAGATTCTATGAAATATACAGGTTGTTAAATTGATACCTATCATGACATACGGCAATGGCCCTGAGACATGAAACTGTAATACATAACTCAACATGTGATAGACGTAATGAGGAGAAACTCTAAACAAAGGCGGGAAAAGTACAGTTTTGCTTGTAAAAATTGTATATAAAGTCCTATCTAGTGAAATTCACAACATGATATCCGTGAACTGGACCAGAAATTGGGACCTTACCGGTTTAGATCGGCACTGTATCCCAGAGCAAGATTATACTAGATAGGCAATGTCTTCTCAAGGCCTTCGAGCATGTGTGACTGTTAATGCAAACTTTTTGATTTTTTCATGTCTTATTACTCATCTGCACTCTCATTAAGAGATAAATAGAAAGGTTAAATGTAAAAAAAAAATTATATATATATAATTTTCCTGTTGTTAAATTTCATTTTTTTTTTCTATAGAATAAACATTCAGGTGTGTGTTTACTAGATTTATGAAAATACTACATTGGTTGGAGGATGCAAACATAAATTATAGTAAAGTGTTTATTGTATGACATAGTCGATTCATTGTGGTTTATGCAAATTTAATTGTATACAAAGTATACAAGCCTGTTATGTTATGTTATATAAAACCTAGCTGAGATTCCCGTCATTGCTCGAAAAAGAAAAATTGATGAAACCAATTTTCACTTCAAATAAATATATTTATTGTACCAGCTAATTATTGTTACAATCGCAGCAATTTATTGCATCATTGTTACTTTTGGAGCACCTCGTGGTAAACCACGTTTGTCTTCTCGTTGTCATCTTTGGAAAGGATGTAAAGTCGGCAAGAATTACCCACTCGAGAGTAGCTGACATAGAATTATTCGTTAGATAATACAGGTGTGGTGAGGTTGAGTCCTACAACCATTAGTGATACATTACGTAGCTCGGTTTAAAAACTGAAGTAAACCGAAGAAAAAATAAAAACTTTCCTCCATTTTCCCTCCATTTTCGTCCACTATCCTCCAATTTTCATCCACTCCACCATTTTCGTCCAGTTTCCTCTTGAGAGAAGATTTTCATGTTGTTGAAATGGAAGGTTGCTGATTCCTCCTAACTATACCAGAAATCAGGGTCCGTATTCACAAAAGCAATGTTCACTCTTAACCTAAAATTTTATTGGTAAGCATTCATTCATGGCGAGGACTAGTACCCGACACTGCTTCAAAATCATAACAACAGCTCATACCAATAGAAAAACAAAACTATTTACTGCTTCGAAATGAGCCTGAAACAATCCGGTGAGGTCAGAAATGCAAACATACAAACAAGTTCAAACTCTAAGATGTTTTGTGAATACCGGCCCTGTTTCTGGACATAGTTTGGAGGAATCAAGAAACCTTCCAACTCACCAACAAAAGAATCTCCCCTTAAAGACTCAAAGGGCATATCGGAGGGGATGAAAACGACCTGGAGGGGATGAAAACGACCTGGAGGGGATGAAGACGACCTGGAGGGGATGAAGACGACCTGGAGGGGATGAAAACGACCTGGAGGGGATGAAAACGACCTGGAGGGGATGAAAACGACCTGGAGGGGATGAAAACGACCTGGAGGGGATGAAGACGACCTGGAGGGGATGAAGACGACCTGGAGGGGATGAAAACGACCTGGAGGGGATGAACACGACCTGAAGGGGATGAAGACGACCTGGCCCTTTGCCATTCCCATCATGACCTGTCCCTCATTCACCCACTTATCCTGTCATCCACTTCACCATCACCCATCACCCACTATACCCATTATATACATCACCCTCTTCATAGGTCACCCACTTCACCCGTCACCCACTTTACCCATACTCCATCACCCACTTCACATATCCTCACACAGCCCACTTCATCAATCACAAACCATCACACAACCCACTTCATCTATTTACATTATTATCCTCACACGGCTCCCGCGTCTAGAAATTGTAATCGCTTCACTTCCCCTTTCAAACTGACAAAAAAAAAAAAAAAAAAAAAATGGGAATATTGTTCATCAATAATTGAATTTTTCTATAGCCTCTTTTAAACATGCCGATTCCGAATCTGTCTTTAGTTTTGTTCCCGGATGCGTAGTTCCTGAGTTGTAAGCGAAGAATTACGCAGACACTCCCGACCTCAAACTGTCCTTTAAATTAATGAACTCGGAGTTCGGATCTGACCTAACCCAATACGGTACTCTATTTTAGGGGTCAATAAACATTTTTGTATTTAATAATTGAAGTCTCTAGCTTGCGCAGTCTAGCTGGAAATGACCCCCAGTGACCTCACATGATCTCACACGACCTCTGAGTTTTGTCATTTTGGTATTAAAACCTATTCTGGGTAAAACAAAAATCCAAATATGTACGTTAAAGGCCAGGTAAAGTTAAAATTAAGAGAGTAGTTCGTGAGCAAGCCAACCAACTTACAAATAAACAGAAAGTGCCCTTAATATAATATTATATACGGTACATATTGTAATTGTGATATCGTGTTATTGTATAAACCCAGCTGTCTGTTCCCACTCAGTGTTAGCACAACATATACAGCCTCAATCAAATATCCACCGACACTTTCCTTCCATCGTAGTAAATATCTTGGTAATAAAGAACAACACGTGTATGATTTTGCAGCACCTCATAATAATAATTGAGGGGGTTGAGTTGACGTAAGGTGTTGTATGATTATATCTTGATATGATACTGATTTATTTGCACGACGGAAGGAAAGTGTCAGTGGATATTTGATTGTGGCTGTACTTGGTGTTGCAGTGTAGATGGACAACTCTAATACTGTTGTATGGACAATGATAAGTAATTGTCTCCCTTTGTGCCGTGGTTCCCGTGGCAGAGAGTGCTAACCACACTATAAGGAACGAGAGGGTAAATATAATTTCATTCCAACTTCTTTGATCGAGTTTGCAATGTTCGTAAACCCTTGAAAAATGCATGAATATATGAACACGAAAGTAAAAAATCATTTTTATCATGATTATAAAAATCGTCAGTGTAGTTAGTTATTAGAGTTGTTGAAAGAGAACTTAAGAGAATGGACTTTTACCAACAAGTATATAAGAGAACAACATTTTACCAATCACTGTATAAGAGAACACTATTTAACCAGCAACTTTTCAGTGCTCTTGTTATCTGTACAACAACCATGCTGCTATGTGACATCGCAACAGGACAGTATTTTATGCACCGGGTGATGAAGGACTGTAGTGCCACCCCCTGTCGTAAGGGGAGATTTTTATGTTGGCAGATTAGGTAAGGCTACTGATTTCTCTTCACAATGCTAGAAAACAGACCCCCCCAATGGCACTAATAGGGGATCTGTTTCTTGGCATAGTTTGGAGGAATCAGAGACCTTCCAATTGACCAACAAGAGAATCTCCCCGTAAGTGATACTAAAAATTTTAGGTAAGAACATTCGTGATGGTAAAGTCATGGTCAATAGTCCTGCAACACCTTCCAATGAGATGGCTTCGAAAAATTATCCGAAATTATAGCTGTTCGTCTCTGCAATATTGGTTCATAAAATTCAATCAAATCGCTCGCATTTATTCACCAGGTTGCAGGACTTTTGACCATGACTGTACGACGACCGCTTAGACTAATTACAGAGCCATGGTACCGGTGCCATGAAATCGTCAACTCCACGGATATTCATGGCTTCGACCCAAGGAGATAATGCTCTCTGTAGCAGTGTAAAGGAAAACAGCGATTATGCTTTTATGTTTGTGCATAAGACGAACCATATCACCGTACAGTCGGCCACAGGAATTCGTACACATAGCATTTGTTAAAAGTGGTCTTGATTCTGCACATGCTATAAGGAAAATTCTGCTGACTGATTCAATTATTAGCCAATTTACATTACTAGTAAAGTTTGGTGTTAGGAAAGTAATGTTCTCAATTTTCTAGTTTTTACGAACCCTTAATGTCACAGTGGTGTATACGAATTCCTGAGGCCGACTGTACATACTCTCGAGTGACAGTCAATATAAAAAATAAAATAAAATAATAAAATTTGTTATGGACTCTTTCATGTTGAATGTATGTGTGCGAGCATAATTCAACCATACTAATATATAAGTGTACTACTCTTAGATTTTATTAAGTGGTTATTAAGAGTAACTCTGATCAGGAATTTAAAACATTAGGTGGGCTATTTTCCACTTAATGTATTTCATATGATCTGTGTATCTTAATAATCTTGTTAATCTTGTTATTATGTTAGTGGTGTTTGGTTATCTACATATCTCTCTTGTCTACGTCTCTCCCCCTGTCGAGTTTGCAAACCCAATCAGTACGGCCCCTACAAGGCAAAACAATTATGAAAAATAGTGAGTAAACCTTTATATCTACAGGAAGAAAATGCATGGTAGCAGAGATCTTTGAAATATAACATTGAATCTAAGGTGAAAGAAGATCACAAAGAAACGAGAGAAGGACGACCAGGTGCAAGGAAAGCTATAAGGCCGATAATATACAGTGTCTAACCATGCTAAGGTAATTTTAAGGAGTTGGTTTATTATTATTATATATATATATATATATATATATATATATATATATATATATATATATATATATATATATATATATATATATATTGTTACGTCGTAATGTAACAACACTATTGAATAGAGGTAGTCAAGATGTTAGTGAAGATGTTCTATTCACTTGGGGTAATGGCAAGTCAAGTAGTCTCTCTCTTTTATTACATTAGTGGTTACATTACTAAACAAATAATAAAAATAAAGTCCTTGCTTCCTTCAGGTTGTATATTGCATATGAAGCTTTATAGCTAACCTGGAAAGCTAAACTAACATACAATCATGTAACAATATATATATATATATATATATATATATATATATATATATATATATATATATATATATATATATATATATATATATATATATATATATATATATATATATATATATATATATATATATATATATATATATATATATATATATATATATATTACACTAAAAGAGTCAGATATCATCGAATGCTTTTCCAGTTTTTTATCTGTTCGTTGCATCGTGAAACATTTTTATTTGTGATTTATTACTTCCGTCGTTTTCCACAATAAAGCGGCTTCCCTGGCCCTTGTCAAATTCAGGTATATAGTTATCTATGTCTTAATCATGTCATGTTTCCAATACACACAATAATATTTGTATTAATCATGCATTTATTATATTCATGTACTACCCCTTGTCAGTAGGAATACTGAAGTATCCATATCTTTAAATAATTATAAATATATTCTTTCTCATTACTTCACATTTACCGTTTTAAGGGGGTAATTCGTTTTTGGTACATTGGAGTGCCATGATTCTTCTAAAATATGCTAGGAAACAGCAGGACCAGAAGAGCAAAAGTGATAGTGTTCTGTTGCTTGGAATAGTTTGGAGGATTTGGTTGCACCAGATTTACCATCACAAATTATAGCTGTTCGTCTCTGCAATATTGGTTCATAACGAGCTCCCAGGTTATACACACAAAAGCTATGAATATCTGTACGTACTAGATGCGGACAATTGCGGACACAAGAAACAGACACACTTCAAACGGGGCCTCTTATCAAGCTTTGACTAGGATGCGTCGCCTCTACACACAACGTCTCATTCTACCCTACGAGTATGCTCAATGAGGGGTCTCGTTTCATGTCTGTCTTGTTTCATATGTCCGCAACTGTACATACCATGAAATGGATTAATTCAAAATCCAACGATATATTAATTTATTAACTAGCGTTATATTTGTACAGTAAAAAAAATTCTGTCCACAATCACTATTCAAAACTGTCAATTATATTCAGCACCACACCAACATTGTCAGTCATACAAACTCTAAAATATATTAACAGTCAAATAAACTCAGTCCATCGCATCACAGTACGCCACAGGAACGACAACACAGTCACACTAACACTCTTTGATGGCGTCAAGCACTACAGACTTACCCAGTGGAAGGTGACGCACGATAGAAGCGGGTGACATCAGCCATGCAATATCAGACACCGACTGAGTCATGCCAGGACGAACTCTGAGCATTTATTGACTTCGATTATAACTGCTTACACGATCTCGCCAGAGAAAATGTTTGGGGAGTTCTTACTGTATTCTGGATTGGTAATACAAATTTTATCTGGCCTATTAATGCCAAGTGCGCATAACATGCACTTACTATACTTGTAGGAAAAATGACACGTATTTTTTGTCCAGTTCCAAACCCCTCAGAGACTTGTTTTGTTATTAAAAGAGTTAGGAATTGATATTTAGATGGAGTTATTAGTCCTGTTGAGGATCACCCAAACTACAAGAGAAGTTAAATCTGATTAAATTAGAGCCGTGAATAGTTTTACAAGAGCGTCAATGGATATATGAGGCAAAATGGTCGCACACATATTTTCCTATATACGGATGTCTGGTTGTAGTCAAGAAAGGAATATAAATGTTGTACTTCATGGAAACACGGTATACCTTGATTGCTTTCAATAATCAGAATATAATGATTATATTACAGAATAAAAAATTGAGTTATTCGAATATTAAGCTTTCATGCGTTGTGAAAATCAGCTTGTATAGTTGCTTGGTGCCGCCCAAGTATGCCATGAAACAGGACCATAATAAAAAAATTTATGGTGACCTGTTGCTTAGTTTAGTTTAGTTTAGGAATCGATTGTTCCATATTTGCCAACACTGTACTACCCCCATAATAAAAATGCCAATGTAAAGCCACAATCAAATATCCACTGACACTCCTTCCATCGTGCAAATAAATCAGTATCATATCAAAATATAATGATACAACACCTTATGTCAACTCAACCCCCTCAATTATTATTATGAGGTTCTGCAAAATTATACACGTGTTGCTCTTTATTACCAAGATATTTACTACGATGGAAGGAAAGTGTCGGTGGATATTTGATTGTGGCTGTACACCAGACTAAACAGCCCTAATGTTTCGAAATACTTATATAACATCAGGTAAACTACCATTATGTGGTTAGAAAATAAATGGATGACAGGAGGTAGACATAGCTTTGTGTTAATCAGCTGCCTAAACTTTCCACTCACGGATGACCATTTCTCATAGATTTGCTATTGGATTTGTTAGCCAGTGGAGAAATTGATTGATTTATTAATTGATATTAGGCGTCGCAACAGCGTGGTCATAAAGAGCCATAAGGTGGTGATAGAGAAGTGAGACAGCAAGCAGGAAGGAAATAGAAAAAAAAAGGTACAGTCGAAGAACTGAAAGGGGGTGGCTGGGGCCGAAGGGGCGCCAAAACCCTTAAAGTATTGCTCACATCACTACAGACAATACCCCTATACGGGGGTCGAGTAGTTTAATCTCTGGGTGAAGACTAGACCAATTCCTGACTGTGTGTATAGTTGTGTATTGGTGACTGGTCTTGCACGAGCCTGATTGTGTGGAACTCCGAGAACGCTAGAACAGAGGTCAGGAGAAAAGTCCCAAGTTTATTGATATAATTTAAGCATTAAAGTGGCCATCAAAGGATACTTATACTCCTGGACCCGCTGACCACATCCAACCGTGAAATGCAACACAAAACCCTCCCGCTTTTACCGTTCTCATGAATATTCTGTGCGTCACACCAAGTTCTGGTTAGCCTCCATTAGTGTCTGTGGAACCCCTCCACTGATGTAAAGCACTTCTCTTCCCTAAAAATACGTCTTTCCAATACTCTATGCCAAACTTACAAAGCTTTTGTTCAAATCTCGGTCATGACTCTCGTGGCGTCGTTAAGCACTTTCGTATAGCGAGAACGTAGCAATGCATTCCCACCTCATACAAGCACCGTCTACTCGTTAAAGAATGGCGTGGTACTTCTTGCAGTTGACTGGTTAGGGATACAGTTTGTTGTTGAATAGGGAGCCGGTATGGTCACTGTGAAAAGGCTCGCTCGCATCCTGTTGAGGTGTTGTTTTCCGGCTACGGCTAGATCTTGGTCTGGTTTCCACGTCTATACCTCGTAAAGCTTGGTTTACTAATCCCACCAAGCGGCTGATTTCATTTAGGGGAGAACATTTTATTGGTATAGTGGAGGGCTACTGATTCCTCCAATCTGTTCCACGAAACAGAAACCCCATAAGTAACACTGAGGTGATTTCTTTCTTGGCTTACTTTGAAGGAATCTGTAGCCCTCCTATTTATGGACTTCCCTGCTTAGTGGTATCCAACAATCATAATTCGTCTCATTATTACCTCAGTCAGATTGTCCCTGGGAATAATCGGATGCCATCCCCTGTCTGCTAAGCTGCTATCACTACTTACTGAAAGTAAAATGATATAGTAACACGAAACCTATTAATAATCAAATGATGTCGAGATTAGAATGGCTTGCCTAATCTTGATTACCAATAACAATTAGACTTTGATTTTGTTGTAGGGAGAGAGTATGAAAAGTATGAATGCTAAAAATAAAAGCTACGATTACAGATATTATGCAAAGGATATATAATGCAAACAGTTATTTCATTACAATCATAATAATATTTTCCAGTATGCGAAACTGTAGTACACAACACATGATGCACAAAGCGAATAAACACTGTGTCGAGGTGAGTTGTCAGGCGCTATATACAAACCTTCCAAAGAGCATTTTTTTCTTCTTGTTACTAATGTGACCACTGCCACTTCGAAATGAACTTCGTGAATCGAGAGTATGACACCCAAGACAGACGAACAATGTGTGTGTGTGTCAAAGTGAAAAGTGTTTGTATGTGTGAAAAAACGGAGGGTGAAAAGTGGGATGGGTGAGAGCTTGTGCTGTGTATCAAAAATCTATCAGGCCATTTCTTACGTGGAACATTCTGATATCTATGACGACTGCTAGTGGTAAGCGGCAGGAACAACACGAACTACAATGTTTAGAATATTATGGAGACCGTGTCACTGGTCCATGTCAAATCCTGGTATTCAGTCTTATTTATTCAGAACTCTTAGGCCTAACGTTAGCCAAGGCATTTGGGAAGATCATGGGTTGTTCACCAAGCAGTTCAGTGAAAGGAGAAATCCAAAGGCAGCATTGAACATTGGAATCTCTTGTAATGCAGATTTCTGGGATAAGAGATTTTTGGAAAAAAATTATTTAGTCTGAGAGTAGCAGTCTGGCAGATGAGCTGAGTCCAGAGGGTTGAGAATTGCGAGGAATCAACACATAAGAGAAAAAAGTAAGGGAGAGGTAAACAGTGTAGATATTATCTATGTTGAGTATAAATGGTATACCAAAGTCAGATGGTAGAGGATACAGAAGAATTAAGTTCAGAAACAAAAGAACAAGTAAAAAATGTTGCAACGATGACTCAACATCGAATGAAATGGCCTCGAAAAATTAAGCTAAACTATGAAATGATTGTCTCTGTAATACTGGTTCACTGGTTTTACTCTAAGAGCTCATTTCCATTCGCCTAAACCAGGTCATTAATTTGATCTGAAGTGTCCGTCTTTCAGAGAAAAAATCATTAGATAGCATACTATATATTGATTAATTAAAAAATCCTAGGTTGAACTAAGTTTTCCTACGTTTCTATAGATAGGAATCCAGATAACGTCTTTAGTTACAGCCAAGTGTAACGAATTAGTTCCAGCATTAATTATACGTAAGGATGGAAAAACTAATATAATGTTTTAACTGATGTATTTTTTATTATATTTCTATATTTTTGTCTTATTTTAATTTTTTTTATTTCATGTGCAAGTCAATGAGATAGAATTTACATTATATAGGGACTAACATTATATGAGAGGCATAGTCATCCCTCATATTATGCACGAACTGTACAAATGCCAGCAGACGACTCAATGGTTTAAGGTGCTCATCTTTCCTGGCACACAGCTGGCAGTCTGTGAGTCTCGAGGGAATCCAGAGAAAAGCAACTCCAAACAAATGACAACAACCTGGCACTGATTTGAAATAATTATTATAGACTCGTTTATCAAGAGGAGGAAAATCGTCCACTCCGAAATGAGTCTGAAATACTGTCGTCGAGGTTTAAACATACCAACAAGTGCAAATCCTGATATATATATATATATATATATATATATATATATATATATATATATATATATATATATATATATATATATATATATATATATATATTTTTTTTTTTTTTTTTTTTTTTTTTTTTTTTTTATTGCGCCGTGGCGTCAATCAAACGACAGACAACAAAACATAAGGGTAGGCGGGACTCATGAAAATCCAATGACTACACACACACACACACACACACACACACACACACACACACGCATAGCGAAAATATAACAGAATGAAACACGAGAATACAGACAAATATTTACATTATGACCTACTTAAATCCACCAAAACAAGTGTGGCGTACCAGAAGTTCCTCTAAAACCTGGTGAGATCTATTATGAAATTCGACCCTGGCCCTTTCACATTTTCACAATGGCATGGGTTGAAAATTTTTATGTAAACGTAAAGAATGATCAATGCTAATTGTTTACATGATAAACAAGTATATGGTGGAGTCTCGTTCCAGCACTGGTGGAATGAGGACATTCTCGTGGCGCTCTGCCTGCATTCTTGTTTGTGTTGTTTTTGCATTCTTGTTTGTGTGGTGTTGCTGGTGTTGTTTGTCTGTTGTGGTTCTGTGTATTGTTTTGTTGTGATTGTGTGTGTGTGTGTGTTCCTGGCTGATTGGGTGTATAATTGTTCGTGTTAATTGTTGTTTGCTTTCCATCTAGGCCTTGCCTGGCCTGATGGAGAGCGCAGGTTCCTGCTTGGAGGCCGACTTGGCAATGTCAGAGGAAGACGAGTCTCCAATTGAGGATCACTGGCCTGAGCTGCCCTCTCGCAACCCTCCCCCCCTCTCCTCGGTCACTCCGCATCTCGGGTTGCAGCCTTCCACCTCCTCAACCTCTACCGAGCGACCCGTTGACGCCTCGTCCGACTCCTTGCAGGATTCCGATGGTGTGGACTGTTTGCCTCCGGCTGCCAAGACTGCGAAGGGTGCTTCAGCTGTGCTTTTGCCCCGAGAGATGCCTATGTCAAGCTCTACTTCTCTGGGAACCCATCTACGGACACAAAGCTGCGTTGGTTGTCTGATATCAACAGGTTCTTCCAGCTGCAGCGTGAACTGGCTAAAGTCAAGATGGCTGCTGTCACCTCCCGGTTTGTCTACATCTCTAGGAAGCGTCAGGACATCATTGATAGAGTCAAGGCTGGTGAATTTTTATCTCTGCCTCACATTCTTGAAGACTCACCCGAGAGGCCTCTTAAATTCCCCAGCTACATCCTCACCCGTTTTCCTATTGATGTTGACCCGAAAATTGCAAAGGGATACCCTGGTATGTCCTCTGCCCGTCATTTTATTCTAAGATGGTTCCCCCATTAGCCGTATTATTGTTGTCTGGAGTCTTCCCAATCCACCTCCAATTGAGATTTCCTTTGATTTCCTCCCCTGTCTTCCACCGTGTGAGGTGCAGAAACTTCATAATGACCAGCCTTGGTACTACTGGTGCTGGGGAGTTGGGCATATCTCCCGGTACTGTTCTGCCAGGCTGAAGTGTACATGGTGTGCCGCCGACCATGATTCCAAAATGTGGAAGTGTCCACAATGCCTTCAGCCAGGGGTTAATGTCTGGCAGGATGTACTTGACGTCAGGTCCAGGCTCGTGCCTCTACTATTGCTCCGCCTCCACCACCACCACCTCCCCAGTCTGCTCCTCCTACCAGCCCTGCCTCGCCTCCGGACCTGGCCCTCCGCAAGTCTGTTGCTACCCTCATGGCATGATGTACGGCCCTCGAGAACCACTTTTCTGCCCTTGAAGCCAGGATTGATGGGCTGGTTGCCACTGAGGCTGCTAATGATTCTAAACTCTCCACCTTGGTTGAGGCTCGGCAGGCCATCATATCAACTATCTTCGCCCTCACCGAAAGGATGGATACTGTTGCATCTCGCTTTGAAAAACTTTACGAGTCAGTCCCTTCTCCTGGTCCATTATCTTCTCCAGGTCGCTCATCTCCCCCCACTCACTGGACTTCTACCTCCAAATACAAAGTTTGCTAGTGATTGCCGGCTGGATGTCATCTCCTGGAATGTATGTGGTATCACCAGTTATGCTAAGCTCACTCAACTCAAGGCCTATGTTTTTCGTCATCATCCCAGTGTTATTTTTCTCCAGGAAGTATTTCCAGGACGGCCGCTCGTTGCTGGGCAAGCTCCTCCCCTCTCAGGTTATGTACCATATGTTCATCTCGTAAGGAATGATCTCCTGATTTACGTACATAGCTCCTTGCCACATCGCCTTCTCCATACCTCCTCTGATCCTGACATGACCTTTCAGCTATTTGAGGTTCTACCTGGGGATGGAGTACTCCAATTATGTAACGTCTATTCTGCCCCATCTAGACTCACTCTTGAGGCTCTTCCTTCTCCACCAGTGTGTGGTATGGTGTACATGGGAGATTTTAATGATTGGCATTCTGACTTGGGTGATGGTTCTGGCTCTATTAATCGTAATGGTGTTCGTCTCCTTTCATACATCTGCAAGCATCATCTGACATGCTGGGACACTGGCGGTGCCACTCATTGCTGGGGAGGTACTCTGGATTACATCCTCTGGTCTGGCCTGATAGCATCTCAGGTCCTGTGCTCCTCCATGCCAGATTTATTCTCTGATCACATTGCTCTTCGGTTTCATTATTCTCTACCTGCTGGGTCAAGTGCTTCAGCCACTCGTTTGCGTATTGCTTTGCCCCCAAAATATTGCCCGACTTACATCTCATTTATAGCCCAAGTATTCCCTCCATTTGACATATCTTCACCTGAGAAGTTGTACTCTGATCTTGTATCTGCTACTCATGACTTTTATAGGCTATACGTCTCCCGGCCACACCTCCAACATCGCCATACTGCCCACTCATGGACGCTGGATGCATGTATACAGGAGGCAAAGGAGGAGGCTGAACGTGATGGCCTATTGTTTCAAGCCAACTCAACCCCTGACCTGCTCCATCGTTACCAGATGCCTAGAGACGCTTTAGTTGAACTGCAGGAGTGTGCTCACACTCAGTCTTCGCAGCGGTTCACGGACAGCATCAACCAGCAAACAAGTGTGGCTTCTATGTGGCACCTCATCCATCGGGTTGTTAAAAAGACACCGGCCACTGCTCGTCATCACACTCCCGCCGCCTATGCCCAACAACTTGTCGATGCCTGGTCAGAACAATCTACCCCAGCCAGTCTACCCATCCACATACAAAATGCGCTCGCTTCCCGTGCTGCTGTCCATCAGCTACGTCTAATGTCTGCTCTGTTGCAAGATGATGACGATGATGCAGAGAAGAGAACTGAGGAAAATTTGTGCCGTGCTCTCTCTCGGGGTAGAGCTTCTTCCCCTGGTGATGATGGTATTACTTATGCTGTGCTGCACCTACTTCAACAAGTTCCTGGGAACCCTCTACTTCGACAGTACAATCTTTGTCTTCGTGACGGTTGTGTACCACTAGCCTGGACCAGCAGCACAATAATACCCATCCCTAAGCCCGGCACTGCGAAGTTCAGGCCTATTTCCCTTACTTCCTGTTTTTGTAAGGTTATGGAGAGAATCTTACTCAATCGTCTCATGTACAGACTGCAGGATCGCCTTTCTCCATGGCTGTTTGGTTTCCTTCCCCAGCGGAGCACACATCACTGCCTAGTCGACCTGTACTCTCGCCTTTCCAGGGACAGTATGGTGGCCTTTATTGACCTTCGAAGTGCCTTCAATGTTGCTAATAGAGAAGTCATTTTGGATCTACTGGTTGACTTTGGGATAAAGAGTAATCTACTACGATGGATTCGGGACTACCTGAGTAACAGGACCTCCCGTGTGTTTTTCAGTGGTGCGCTCAGTCCTTTGCGCAGTTTTCATCTTGGTACGCCTCAAGGGGGTGTTCTCAGCCCATTGTTATTAAATATTCTGATGCATCGGAAGCTCACTTCTCTCCCTGATATTCCTGAATCTACAATTACGTGCTATGCTGATGATATCTGCATTCATTCTACCTCACCAAGGGATCTCCAGCGGTTTCTTGACTCCTCTGTGGCCTCCTCTCACTGTGGCATTGTTGTCTCCCCAGATAAGAGCAGAATATTCACTTGCCGTCTTCCTCAAGCTAGGCCAGTGTTCACCATTGGAGGGACTGTCATTCCCATGTATTCCCACTACCGCTACCTGGGTGCGCCAGTCAATATTTGGCCTGTTGTCCCTGCCAGACCTCAAGACCATCCCATTGTCCAGGACTTGTTGGGTCGTCTCTAACGCCGACTTACACCACTTCAATGGCTCACTAACAACTCCTCGGGCATCTCCATCCCAGTAGCCAGAACCATCTATATTGCTTTTATCCGTTTTGTTGTTGATTACCTCTACCCTGCTATGATTCAACTTCCCAGGGCTACTCTGGAAACTTTAGAAAAATTTCAGAATAGAGCAATGAGAATAATTCTCGGCTGTCCAATGTCGACCAGGATAGTGAACATGTAACGTGAATTGCTTCTTCCCCATTATTCGAGAGAATTTATTCTAATGTTACTTGCTTCACTGTCAAGTGCCTCCATTTCCCACATCTTTCACCCTATTACTCTCAGTTAGTCAGGACTTCTCTTAGACCAAACTCCCCTGTCCCCCCCATACTACCTGCTGGACATACTCTTATAAGGTCTGTTTCCTCTATGCTCTGTAGTCTTAATATAGATATAATGGTTGCAGACGTCCCTTTAGGGCCCCCTCTGTGGATGCTACCAACACCTGATGTGAGCTTCACACCTACTTCCAAGTCGGAACTGCCTTCTCTACAGCGGCAGTTGGCTCTGGAACACATAGAAACAGTGACGTCCTCCATCACAGATCCATACTGCCTCTACGCTGATTGCTCATTGCAAGTGGATGGTACAGCAAATTGTGCCGTTTTCTCGCCTGACATAGAGTCACCTCCAGGGGGCTGGGTTGGCCGTCGTCTCTGTAACCACTCTAGCTCAACATTGTGTGAACTGTATGCCATTCTAGATGCTGTTAGTCTTGTTTGTCAAGGTGGAGTGAATGCTGCCATTTTTTGTGACTCAATACCTGCCCTTCATTCCCTCTCTATTGTTCAGTCCACACACACTACTGTTGTCCAGCAGATTTTGTCATTTTTGGCTTTATTGTGTCATTGTAACTTGACTCAAATTTTTATGGGTGTCATCCCATGTAGGTTTACGTCACAATGGTATAGTTGACAGACTCGCAAAGGAAGCCTGCTATCTGCCTCCTCGTGGTGTTGAACGTCCTCTCTCCCTGACATATTACCTTTCTAGAGTCCGTTCCGCTGCTCTCTTCCCTGTACGGCGAAGCAGGGATGCAGAGAGGCCCTTCAGCATCTCCATCACCCACTACGAGTCTGTCTGCCGTCACAAATGTTCCTACCGTCGTCGGGGCCTCATGGTTCGTAGGCACAATGTAGTCTCTGCTCGTTTGAGGCTTGGCTACCGGCCACCGTGGCAGGTTGCTGGGATGCAGGGTGAGCCTCCCTTCACTGAGTGTCGCTTGTGTCGAACGCCTCGTGCTAACACTATAGAACACTATTGCCTGGCATGCCCCACTGTCTGATACTTGCTGCCTTGGGGCCTGCCACTTGATGTGGTTTGTCGACACCTGCTGAACCACCAGGTTTTGGAGGAACTTCTGGTATGCCACCCTCATTTTGGTGGATTTAAGTAGGTCATAATGTAAATATTTGTCTGTATTCCTGTGCTTCATTCTATTATGTTTGTGTGTGTATGTATGGTTGTAGTCATTGGATTCTCATGGGTCACGCCTTCCTGTATGTATTGTTGTCTGCCTGTTGATTGACACCACGGCGCAATGAATTAAAAAAAAAAAATTATATGGTGTAGAAATTTAAAATATGCAATCTTTGGAAGTCAGACAGGTGAGCCTTAAGGCCTCGGCAACATAACACGGAAGCCTGTTTTGAGGCATACTCGAAATACTACTACGGTAACAGTCACGGTTATGTTGCACTCAAGTTTGTCATCTCTCGTTTGGACGTTCAAACCCCCGAACATGCCTCGAGACACTGCAGTGTGGACGTTTTGTGGCCGGGAACAAATGTCGGGAAAAACACTCTTCTGGACGTTCTGGTATTGAGCAGATGATGCCATGGAGTGGACTAAAGATTTGGTGCTACGCTTAATTGAAGAGTACAGAGAGCATCCAATAATATGGGACCCTACCAACCCTGATTATAAAAATGGGAACAAGAAGAGTGATGCATGAAGGATTTTGGTGATGAGCTGAATGCTGACAGAGTTGAAGTTACTGCCAGCTTTGGCCGGCCCCTCATGTGAACCATCATAATGTTTTAAACTTGATCGAAGCTGTGTTTGCAGCATTTTGAAAATTTAAAGTAGACGGCAGGTTAGCCATCATATTTGTGGCTTGTTCAGATGCATGTATGTAGCAAGTTCCAGACATGCTCCCAGCAATGTTTTGGGCTTCGTGCTGCCGAGGCCTGTCAACCCAGATGACGGTAATTATGTTTGTAGACAATAACACATTAATTTTTTTCTGGCTACATTACTAATTTAGTTTCATTTAGGCACTCAAAACGTGAATGATGTGAAAGTTGCTTCGTAAATTTCGATAATCAATACATTACCCAAATATTGATGACACCGAGAGAAACGTTGGCAATGAATGTGGTCTTGGAGTTGGCGCAGGTGGTGTAGATGGGAGTGTACAATCGGCGGCAAAAGTCCTGTCGTCTCACTTGCTTCACCGAGGTACTCGATGTTGATAGACTCGAGATTATTAGGTGTAGAAAATGTGCGTATTTCTCGAGTCCATTAATTCTGTGTATCTCGTGGAAGTAGGTGAGGCGACAAGACTTCTGCCGCCGACTGTACTTTCGCATCTACTGGGCATACATACAAACCTGCTTCTGACGCTTCCATAATTCTGAAGTAGAGTAATTAATTATAATTACGAGACATATGTAAATTATTATTTTCTCCAATGTACGGTAAGACAAACTTTCATGAGTACATCACTTATGTTTATTCTGTTGAATTTCTAATTTTGTTTCAGTTACTCTTATGGACAAATAATATCATTTTAGAATATAGGTTTTGTTAAGAGGGGTAAAATACTTTTGGTACAATAGAAAGTCTTGATTCCCCCAAAGTATGACTGAAAGAGGAGCAGAATAACAAAAATATTAAAAATAAATTCCTCTAGACTCTAGAGGAATTAGTTAATCCAGATATACCAATACTGTACTTCCCTTTTAAAACCAATTCGTGCATTTCATCAATATAATGCAATTATCACATGTAAATTTATACAATTTGCTATGAGGTTGGACTTTATATATAATTCCGCACACAAAATCGCATTGTACTCAGCGTTGTCAATCCGGGTCTAACCAAAGTTCAATTTCAGATTATGGAGTGATTAATTGATATTATTAGGCGCCGCAATAGCGAGGTCTTATAGCGTCAGGAGAATGTGCTGGAGAGGTAAGACAGCAAGTAGGAAGGAAATAGCACAAAAAAGAGGGACAGTTGAAGAACTGATAGGGAGTGGCTGGGGCCGAAGGGGCACCCAACCCCTTAAAGTATTGCCCGCATTACTAGAGGCAATACTCCCTTACGGGATCACATTATCGGAGCACACTCGGGGATAGGAGTGGAGACCCAAGCTGGTGGGTGCAGCTGCTTACATAATATAAGCCATACTCAGACGGGTTTAGTGCTTGATAATAACCATTAAATACAATACGCATAAAGTATACAATTATGTGACCTCGGTTGTGTTTTTGCTACATCATAATATTAAAAAGTTGATCTAACCATTAGTGATGTTAATAATTGACACGAATATCAGTATATAAATTGTTGATAACCGGGTGTATTTTCGTATTCCCCAATTTCTCACCTCTCGTATAGAAAACCCCCTACCCTCCTCAAATCCCTCCTTACCCCCCCCCCCCTCAACGGGAACCACCTTGACGTGGTATTGGGGGGGGGGGTTGTGTGTGTCTGAGACCTCGCGAGCGAGACTAGAGGGGGCTCCGGCCCCTGCTCTGCCCCGATTTCGGGGAGAAAGGGCTTCCCATGCTAGAAAGGTCGCCATTTAGAGTCCAGACTAAATGGTTCCCATGCAATAGGCTGCCAGTACGAGCCAACAGTACTGCCCTCCAGAGGGACCGCCCTCTAGGGGCCGTCCTGTGTTGGGTGTCTGGGCCTAGAGATGTTGGGGAAGGGGATCTCAGCACCGTCGTTAGCAAACTTTCGAGCCATTGGGGCTGCTTTTCAAAACGAGTGGCCCCGTGGGGGAAGAGATACCCCGCCCATAGCGACCAGCGCTCGGTCCCCTCATCTGCCCGGTAGGTGGTAGCTTTTGGCTCCTTGGACCAATCTAACAAAATTAATGTTATATGGATAACGAAAAGCCCCAATCTCTTCTTCGAGCGGTGGTCGACCAGGCCCTCGAGACGTCACTCTCTGGTCGTGGTGGTATGCAGAAGGCTGCAAATAAGAGAAGACTCAGCAGGTTGGGTGCTGTGTCGATGAACCCTGTTAGCGGTTTGGACACGTGATGTTGACAAATGTACAGCTCCGGACAGATCAAGGGTCCACACTTCTTCCACCAGCGACTTGGTTTGGGCCTCGTCGGATCTGGCAACAGTCGCTGATGGAAGGAGGGGGGATGTTAGTGGGAGAGGAGGAGAGTCATGTGGGCGGGGCTATATAGGAGGTAATGTGAGAGGGTAACGAATCATCAGGTCGAGAAGACGTGTGTCAGGAGGAATGAATGAAGCATACACTGTGAACGGTATCGAATCACCAACAGTTTAAAGCAGGGTTCTTCAAACTTTATCAGTCGTGACCCAGTTTACTATGACATCATTCTCGCGACCCATACAGAAAGATCTTTTACAAATGACCAGAATTATCAACCTAAGAAAATACAAGGCCAGAAACTGAAACGCAATAATTATGATTAAAAGGTATTCTAACCAGAATTATAAGCACTGCCTCACCTACCCCTCCCTCTCTCTCAAGAAGGCTAATATTTGTGCAATGATTTTGTTTTATTGATAATTAAATATATGAATATTCGATTTTAAAAATATGTGAGGTGGATTCATGTATGAACTTCATATTTATTTTATTGTCACGAACATTATTATTCTATTTTATTCATGTATTTATTTTTGTAATTTTTGGCTTTATTGTGTCATTGTAGTGTCCCACTGTCCCACTGTCCGACACTTGCTGCCCCAGGGCCTGCCACTTGATGTGGTTTGTCGACACCTGCTGAACCATCAGGTTCTGGAGGAACTTTTAGTACGCCACCCTCGTTTTGGTGGATTTAAGTAGGTCATAATGTAAATATTTGTCTGTATGCTTGTGCTCCATTCTGTTATGTTTTCGTGATGTGTGTGTGTGGTGTGTGTGTGTGTGTGTGTGTGTGTGTATGTGTGGTTGTAGTCATTGGATTCTCGGGTCCCGCCTACCCGTATGTATTGTTGCCTGCCTGTTGATTGACGCTACGGCGCAATTAAAAAAAATACTAGTACTACTACTATTATAAAATTAATATTGTTAATGATATTGTTATTATTTTCTTTTATTTTGTTACTACTACTACTACTACTACTACTATAATTATTATTGTAAAATAAATAATGGATGCCCTTTAAGTCCACTGATGTATATCCTTTAGCCACGCATCCACCATTATAAAAGAAAAAAAAGAGTATTTCTTTGGGATATACACAGAAAGTAAACCTTTATCTGTTATATTATTCCCATATATCAAGATGAGTGAAGTATTGAGAGTGAGAATGAGAAAGTAGTGAGGCGCATGGTAATCAGGAGCCTAATTTCGTCCAGAATAACCTATGAGCTATGATTCCAACTTTGAAATCAGAGTCGTCCCTCCCGGATAATGAGAACCGGTGTCACTTATTCTAAATATCAACACCCATGGTTGCCATCGAATTCTCACTTGCATTAACACATTTCTTGGAAGGTACAGTCTCGGTTGATAGTCCTTGACCAGCCTGTCTGTGATGGAAAGTCGCCGGCCATCTGTTTCGAACTGTGAACATGTGGATTCGTTGTTTCAGTCAACCGCCTGATGGTAGTTTGGGTATAAATGTTGTTTATATTTTTCGGACGCTCCTGTACTGGTCACGGCTATCCATCAATGCCTAGTCAAGGATTTTATGCCGAGACTGTACATGAAGGGAATATTAAGTGACTTATATCTTCTGTTCTCCTTAATAATTTTTGGTATGAGCCCGGAATGCTAGTACAGTATGAACGTTATTTTTACACAAAAAGTCGTTTTTCATAACCGTCCTGGCTAGACTAACTAGAAACTTTAATGATGGAACTGAAGTGAGAATAGACGCAAAACATCTGGAACAATATATAGTTATGAACATAAAAAGCAGCATAGTGTGTGACTGATTGACACCTCACCATCTCTCATTGCCATGCCTTCTCATATTGGAGAAGGTTCGGAGTATAAATATTATGTTACGTATATAGTAGACTTTCACTCTGTGTTATAGGACATAAAATACTTATTACACAAAAATGTCAATTCATTAATGGGACTGAAAATTGGCTAAAAATATTTGTGGTGACAACAACATCAGTATTGGGTTTATGTTCAATATCAGACCGAATTATCAAATTCTTGAAGAGTTATAGATATTATCAAGTGAAATTTATTACTTGTTTGCGTGTTCTTTCATCTGCTCTCTTCTAGTTCCTTTACCTATTGTTTAAGCCCTATGTTCTTCTTCCTATAAATGTTTACGTAATCCTGGTGTTCTCACTCCTAACTTGTAGGTACCGTCACGAGCACTAATAAGTATACAGGTTTGGTTGAAGCTTCGAACAGTCCAATTTCACCAACGAAGTCATTCCAATGGAGATATTATTGTGCATTTATTTACTGCCTCCAGGTATTCGAAGCACACCTGTATACTTATTAGTGCTCGTTACTGTACCGTTCATACAGCCTCCTATTTTCCAACATTAACACACTCATTTCTTCTATCCACCACACTGTGCCCTTCTTTGTCCTCCTTCCCAACTATCTCACACCATACACACCCTTGGTATTCTAAACGCTCTTATCAAACCCCACTAATCATTTATTTAGAGGTGAGATGCACAACCTTTTGGGCTCCTCGGGCCACATGATCAAACTTAAAACTCACTGAGGGCCGCAAGATTTATGTTAAGCAAAAATGTAGAAATTTTAGGTGCTTAATGGTAAAGATCTTAATGGTATCTGCTTGAATCAGATGACTTTCTTTCTATCTTTTCTCTTATGATACTCATGAAAATTTCGTAGTTTGTTAATGGTATAGGTCCTTGTTCCTTTGCAGTCGGTTGGTATATTATTCTTGGGTATAATTCTTTTCCTTGACATTTTCCATCCTTCTGGTATCTCCCCTTTATCTACAAGTTTATCCTATGCTTTAACCTTTATATTTTCATCACTCGTTATCAGTTCTTTTTATAGTTCGAGCTTAATATTATCTATTCCAGCTACCTTTCTAGATATTAACTTCTTTAACACCTCTTTTTTTATATTCCGTAATTTCAAATGATATCTTGTTAGTTACCTCATCACGGCTCCTTATTCTTCGACTGTCCCTCTTTTCATTTTACTTCCTTCCTGCTTGCTATCACACCTCTCTATCACCTTTCTCTGGCGCTATATGACCTCGCTGTTGCGGTGCCTAATATCAATCAATCAAACACGGCTCCTTATATCACAAGCCATTATTATGTTTTCTTAGATATGCTGGAAATGTCATAATTAGCCTGTGCCTGCCTCTGTGATACTTCCGTGTTTTCATATTTTCATATATAATATTCTTTTTCTCAATGGCACACATCTTTCATAATAGTTACGTGTTTCTGGTATTAAGTTTTCCAATAGTCCCGCTCGGGTGGTTGTGATGTGGAGTGGGATTGGTACTAGACCTGACTACCGTATGCTGCCACTCTGTTATATTGTTCCTGCCCACACTCCACCATCTCTCCGCTACAGATGTTATGAGTCTGGACATAAGGCGAGGTACTGTGATCACACTGACCTGGAAAATATTCCTCCCCCTCCCATGTTGTCCCTCCTCCTGACATAACGCCCCAGATCTCGCCTCAATCTCCTGTCTCCCCTGCCTCGTCACCTTTTCCCTTTTCCACGGCTTCCCTCTTCTTCCATGTATGCTATTCTTTCTTTTACTCTCTTCCCCACTTCACTTCCCTGCCCTACAGACTATGTTGTGTAGCATCAACAAAAACAGCTTCACACTTAACAACAGTAAATTTAGCCACCAAAACGACAATTGGACCAACAAGCTCACTTCTTACAACAGGTTTTGTGTCAAGTTCATATGATATTTGCTGAATTCTACATCTCCAAAATCTGTTCCCCCTAGTACCAACACTCAATGAACGCTTTGTGCACTCCCTTCTCTCCTCCACCTTCACCGTCTCAGAGCTCCCCTCCCCTTTCCCTACGCTCTCCTTTCGTACATCTCACCTTACTTTGTTAAATGAAGTGCGACTGTAATCTTCCTTGCCTCCCCACTCTGGCTTCCCATGTGCCTCCCTACCCCTGTCTTCACCCACCTTCTAGGGTTGCTAGGATCTATGAAACATGATGTGTATTAAAATACAGAAGTAGTAAAGTAACATTTAACTATTTGTTGTTACCAGAACACAGGATGTTCCTTCTAATAATTATTAGTTCAAAACACGATACTAATGGAACTGAGTCAACCTTTTACGTTAACTCTTTGTGTCACGTCAGTAAACCATGGTGAGAAGGAAACCTCCAAACACCATCACCGGAGGTCTTAACAGTGCGAAGAATGGAGAGTATAGATATGTTTTGGAACACATCTATGTACAGTACATTAAGGAATGCATTGGTCATGTATCATATAACACGTGGAGGTGGAATGAACTCCATGGTGTTGGTGAGGTCACAAAAATAGTGGGAAGATTCAGGGTTGAGCATTTAATAAAGATTCTGGAGGAGATGTTGTCTACTGTCCGACCCAACACCCAACCTTTTCCTGAGACCATCTTCTATATGCATGATAATTGTCCCATGCTTAGAGCGAGGGTTGTACTAACATGGTTTGAGAATCGGCGTTACCGATACCTAGAACTTTTGCTCTGGCCTAGAAACTGGCCTGACCTAAATCCCAACGATGTTTGAGGAAATATTGTAATTGTTCGGAAGCCCAACGAGGAAATGAAGCCACAACACCTGATGTGACACCTGAAGAAGGGGAGGGAAGTCCTCAAATTAAGCTTCAAATAATTGACAACCATGAGACGTCACTACCTTATTGCCTTCATTACGTGGTTGTCAGCAATTATCACTAATAAAAAATTTCTTTCAATGGTGCATTCTCTTCATGCAATAATATTTTATTTGTTCGAACAGTCATCCATATAAACAGAAACATAATATGATATTAGAGTTGTAACATTATCATCATTAGTGACAAAAATTATAGGAGAAAATAATCTTGTGATTAATTTCCATGACGTCCCTGTCCCTGTAGTCCTTTCCACCACATTCGAAAACATATCTTATTTATCGGTTGCTATGAATTTTGTCTGAACAGATAATTATAAGAGATGAAAACTTTTGAGATGATGTATTGGAATGATCTCCGTGCTCCTCTAGCAGCTCTATCGGAAACGGTAACCTTCTGACAAGTGGCAATCGATGAGGAATGTCTATGTAAGTGAATAGGCAAGGGGTCCAGCTCCGAGGCTATTTGAGCCTTTGGTGGGATAATTGTTAGACAGCAGGGGAGGGGGGAAGGGGAGGAGAAAGGGGGAAGGGGGAGGAGAGTGGGAGAAACGGAGCAAATGGAAAGGGATTTAGAGGAAGGATGAAAAGAGGAGGGGTGGAAAGGGATGGATTGTTTAGGGATGGGGAAGGAAAAGGACTAGAAGGGATGGGGAGGAATACAAGACTGTACAGTCATTATTATTATTATTAAAAATAGACCACAGACACAAAGCTGGGAGAGAATGCAAGCATTCTATCAATCCGAGGACCCCAGCCCCATGAATCCAACCTGAAGAAAAGAAGACAGCTTAGAGAAAAAAAGATGAGCAGTTAGCTTAATAAAAACATATTAGCCCTACTCTTGAAGCCAGCCAGTCCTACACCATCAAAGACAGATTCACAAAAGCCATTCCACTGAGACACCGACCTAGAGACAAACGATCGACTGTACTGACAGGTTCTACAGCGCGGCAATACGTAAGCATACCTATGGGAGTCCAACGCACCACGAGTGACGCGAGCTGGAACATACAGAGGTGGCAGATTGCAGAGACGAGTTAAGAGGATGCAGCACATCGTCCACCATTCAAGTGATGGTACAGTACCAACACAAGAATGATGGGCGATGGAGACGCCACTTTCCTACGCCTCAATCATGAAATACAATATGGAAAAATATGCTTCTCAAATTTGTAAACTAAATAACCAGATGAATTTATTCATTTGCCCCCTGGATATCGTAAATCTGTGTTGGTGAATGTGATTGTTCGATGATTATCCTTAATGTTATCCTTCAAGATTTTCTGAATGAGGCGACAAGACTTTTGCCGCCGAATATAAGACAAACTGTACCCTTAGTCAAGGTAAATATAGCTACGCCAGGTAGTTTCAGTGGGCGGGAAATGTGTATGAAAATTGGTACGCTCTGTGCATGACGTCACGATGAATCGCGACATGGGGTCGGAGTCTGGAAAGGAGGTTAGTTGTACCCAGATAGTTGACCTGACCATGTCTCCATGTATGTACATACCTGACCGATGAGAGTGTTCTCTCCAAGACAAGTAAATGCGTGCGCTGTGGTGTGTGTGTAAAAGAGGGTACAGATTCACTTGTGGAAAATGCCTACTGTGTGTATTATTCTTGGATGTACAGTACAGTCGGCGGCAGAAGTCCTGTCGCCTCACCTGCTTCGCCGAGACGCACAGTGTTCATGGACTCGAGAAATACGCATGTTTTCTACACCTAATAATCTCGAGTCTATGAACATTGCGTGCCTCGGTGAAGCAAGTGAGGCGACAGGACTTTTGCCGCCGACTGTACATCTGTTCATTATAAGGTATCATGGGTGATAAAGTCAGGGGTAATGAGGCAATACAACAAGGGAGGCATAGGTAGTGGAGGGAAACACGAGAAAAAAATTATAGTTTGTGTAATAGTACGACATAGAAAATTCAAGCAATAATTACTGAAAACTTCAAATTCTTATATCATGCTAAAATGTGTGTATGTAAAAGGGCTTTACCAATTTTCAGTACAAGAAAAGCAACTTCAGCTTTTCCTTTTTGTGTTCTTTAGAATGTTTTCTTTTCAAGGTAGTTCTATACAGCTGCCAATATAAGCTCATATCATATTATATAAAATTATTCCAAGGGTTTGCTTTTAGCTTCTTACATCATATACCATTGTACTACATGTATAAAATTGCCTTAATTAATAATTTACTTTAGGATTCGGTACCTCCGTTTTCTTTCTCTCCAACCCTACCCAATCTGGGCCAATCATTCCCCAGATTCATCGTGACGTCACTCTAGGTGCGCAGCCGAGTGACCAGGAAACTACCTTGTGAAATTGTATTTACCTTACCCTTAGTTGGGTGAAATTATCAGCCACTTCCCCGTGGTCAGTCATCGTGAATAGGCTGACCATCCGGTAAACATCTGCTGGCTTTTAATCACACTACTTCTCTGTACCTTTCCTTGAGTTGTAACAATAGATATGCTATATTGCACTATTTCTATTATTTTCAACACCTTTGCACATTATGAAAACACCTAACCATCCATATATTAACAGTGGTTAGCGCCCGTATCTTGTAACCGGAGCATACGGGTTCGATCCCAAGGCGGGCTTCTCACAGAGGGTTATCCTCCCTTAATTAAGGACCCAGTGATCGTGTATCGGAATTGGAGGCTTCTGATTCCTCCTGACTATGCCACGAAACAAGCTCCTTCCATATTGGTGGTGTTTCGTGACAATATTTGAAGGACTCATTTACCTCTAATTTTCTTACTACAATACAGGGTCCCTTAATGGAGATGTGGACTTTAATAGATTCCATGTTTTTCTTCTACATTCCACTGATCCTTTTCTATACATCCTACTAATACATTCCACTAATCCTTCTATTCATCATTTTATACATCAATGTCTCTTTTCTACCCTTCCCTCCACCCCTTTACTCTCCACCATCCCCTCCTCTCTCTCTCTCTCTCTCTCTCTCTCTCTCTCTCTCTCTCTCTCTCTCTCTCTCTCTCTGTACAAACCCCCCACATAAACGGGACATTTGGTTTCTCAGGCCTTGTATGATGTGAGAAAAGAATGAGTTACTCACCTCATGGACGTGAAGTTGTTGGCAAGGAAGGTAATTGATAGCTTAGTATCCATCAACTACCTCTGTATTGTAATGCACATCGAGTGTCATAGGCCATAACAATCTAAAAAAGTGACGAAATACTTATGATACTACTAACAAAACTGGTTGAGGAAAGCTTTATCAGTTCTCGTCCTTCAAGGAATCAATGTCTTTTAAAGTGATTCACTCGATTCTGTTAAGCATCTTTGAAAATTGATTTAAGGACGAAAGAAGACCACCCTCGGCCAGGAAGACCCTGTAGGATGAGGGAGAGGTATACTGAGGTGAGGGAGAGGTGATAGTGAGGTGAGAGAGAGGTGATACTGAGGTGAGAGAGAGGTGATACTGAGGTGAAACTGTGATACTTCTGGCATATATATATATACATATGGCGCCTAACTGTATGGGTGAGGAGGGTGTATGTGTCATGATAAGAACATCGTAGCACATCATAGTGACAACACTTGCCAGGATGGGTTGGAAGGTGGATGTAGTGCGCCGCTCCGTCCTCTTTTTGGTTGCTTTGCCACTCGTATGGGCAGGCGGGTTCCAAGGTATTCCTGGCAACTACTGCAGCTCCAGGTAAGCAAGTGGATTATATGAATTGCAATGGTAAATAGTTGCCAATAAGAAAAACCAACAGTTATTACTATAAAAATCAGTGAACAAAGTCTAGGAGAACTACAAGTTCATTCATAATATTGTGTTTGTTGCTGTATGGGTGGATAGCCACTATAATTGTAAAACTATACGAATATTCCTTGAAATGATATTTATTCTACTGTAAACTGGTTAGTTTTCAGTATAATGCATTTAAACTATATTGGTCTTCGTAAATATATCCTTATTTTGTTAAAATATTACATGCTGTATAGGCCTTTTTTTTGGGGGGGGGGCAACTGATTGATATCGTAGTAATGTTATCGTATCTGGTCCAACTGGTTCGATTATAGTCATGGCATGCCAACCATGTGCACAGGTGCATCGCCATATTTTAACATCAGTAAACTAAATGAATTTTAACTGGATAGAATACTTTTGGTACATTAGAGCGCCTTTATCCCACCAAAGTATCCCACGAAGCAGAGGTAGATTAACAAAAATAATGGTGGCCTGTTTCTTGGAATAGTTTGGAAGAACAATTTGCTCCAGATTTATCAACATTGTACAGTCGGCGGCAAAAGTCCTGTCGCCTCACCTGCTTCATAGAGACACGCAGTATTCATGGACTCTAGATATACTCACGTTTTCTACACCTAATAATCTCGAGTCTATGAACATCGCTTGCCTCAGTGAAGCAAGTGAGGCGACAGGACTTTTGCCGCCGACTGTACTACCCCCTTAATGAGAGCTAAGCCTATAGTGATTAATGCAGTTGCATTGTTACCATCCCGGTTGCAGCCCGGTTCAATACATCACTAACCAAGTAGTGGCCAGTAAGAAACCAGAGAACAACTTGTAAAGCATTATTAAGTTCTTGTATTTCAATGAGGTACAGCCACAACCAAATAACCACCGACACTTTCCTTCCATCGTCCATATAAATCAGTATCATATTAAAATATAATCATACAACACCTTACGTCAACTCAACCCCCTCAATTATTATTATGAGGTGCTGCAAAATCATACACGTGTTATTCTTTATTACCAAGATATTTACCACGATGGAAGCAAAGTGTCGGTGGATATTTGATTGTGGCAGAACAGTTGGAGGTATACGTCCTGTCGACACACCTGCCAAAGTCATGAAGTACAGTGGGCGGCAAAAGTCCTGTCGCCTCACTTGCGTCTCGGTGAAGCAGGTGAGGCGACAGGACTTCTGCCGCCGACTGTACAATATGGTATGGAAAAATAAGCTTCACAAACTCGTAAATTGAAGAATCAGGCAGAGAAGTTTGCTAATTTGACTCATGGATATTGTATTTCATTATGGTAAGTTTGTTTAATGATTTATTAGCCTTTAAGTTAACCTCCGTTGTCCTTTTACCGTTTTCTCATCTTGGAGAGTATAATGAACATTGTCCAAAAAATTTAATCTCTTAACTAAATGAGCTGATCTAGCCAAATTTAGTGCGTGGCCCAATTACGGCATTATGCCAGGAGTATTCCACAAGAGAAAGTTTCTGGCAATGGTCATTTCTTATTCTGAGAATTAAAATGAATATTTTCCACTAGGTTTAATCTTGTAACTACATGAACTGATCTAGCCAATTTGGGGGGTTCAGATAAATAGGTCTCCCCCCCTCACACACACCCATGAAAATGTCAAGCCCCCATTATGTAATGATCCTGAGATAATGGGTAGTATATTTAATATGGATTCAAGGTGTAACTTTTTGAGATGATCTAGCTGGTTTTGAGAGGTACTGTAATATTTTAGGACCACCAAGGCCACACCCACCACAGGTGTTCCGGCAAAAATCTAATTCTTTATGTTTGGAACTATACTAGGCACCCTCATACGTATGAAAATAGGTAACCTAACCCCCTGGGCTCCTGGTCTACATACTCTCTCTCCCCAACGTCAGCCACACTGTTACCAGATCTGGACTGCCACGAAATACTACAGCTCTAGTTTTTTTGGGGATCCGTTTCTTTTATGAGTGACTGTACGTTAGAAGCAGGCAGAGAAATCGCTATGTACTGTACGAGTATGAATGTGTTTGAAGTATATTCATCTCTGTCTCTCTGTCTGTCTCTTCTCTTTTCTATTATATTTGATGGATGGGGCTGATTCTTTAGGAGGTTAAATATACGCCATGATCTTTTTTTCTTTTTTTTTCTTTTTTTTTCTAAGGTTGGTGAAGTAATTATTATGATGTGTGATTAGGAGAGGCATACTCTAAAGAAGGTCAGGTGGGAGTCAAGTTTAAGGGGATAATACACTTTTGGTACATTAGAGCGACTTGATTTTTCCAAAATATGCCAGGAAATGGGACCAGATTAACAAAAATAATGGTGGCCTGTTTCTTGGAATAGTTTTGAGAAATCAGTTGCTCCAGATATATCAACACTATAAAACTCCCTAAGGGAGAATTTTTGTTGTTGATGAATTGGAAGTCTGTGATTCCTCCAAAATTTTCAAGGAAACAGACTATCTTAAGGGGTAATTCTTTTTTGTTACATTGGAGTGCCTAGATTCCTCCAAAGTATGCCAGGAAACAGGACCATATGAACAAAAATAATGGTGTTCTGTTGCTTGGAATAGTTTGGAGGATTCAGTTACTCCAGATTTACTAACACAAAATTTCCCCCTTAATGATACATTAATGAGGGATCTGTTTCGTGGCACAGTTTGAAGGAATCAGTAGCCCACCAGTTTACCAAACAAGAGAATCTCCCGAGTATCTTTATGTTCCAGGGGATTGTGAGCTAATAATTGAAGACTGTGACTTGGGTTCTATGTTTATGATTAGCATCTGCTGAAGTAATTAATATGATACATTATATTGTAGGTGATGCTAACGTACAGTACAGTCGCGAGCTGATGGGAATGAGACACGAGTTCACTCAACATGGGGTCATTTCTACCTGACGAGTTATGGAGGGGGGAAGGGAGAGAGAGAGAGAGGAACAGATGGGGGGAGGTTATGGAGGGGCTGGTGGAGTGTTGCCACTTCTGACTGATATAGAACTATCGCACCATCCACTGAAAGTTTCATACGAAGCATTCACTGGTGAGAGGGAGAAACGAGAAGGAGGAATGAAGGTGGTTGGGGATGAATGTATGAGCGGCGTGAGTGAAGATATTGCAGGATGAATTGAATTAGTTGTGTATACGAATTAGACGGACATAGGGATATGTAATAACTGATTAATGTTTTCGAGTTGGATATATAACTGATATTATTTCGCCACACTAAACTCACCATTGTGAACTGTGTGAGTGTTAGCTTAAAAGTTTAAAGTAATAAAAACATTGTTATCCATCGTAACATAACATTCATCAATAGTTACATAACCAAATGATTAAGTTAAAGTTTACCGCAAATCCGCTGTTTCTATTAAACCTGGACGAATCAAAGGTGACAAACATATATTCTCTTTGTCGGGAGAATAATATGTTACAGTTCTGCCCCTCAAAATGCACTGGTTTGCTAGATTGCCAACATTAATAATTAAGTCGTGTGGGTGAAAGCTAGACACATATATAAGCCGCATCTAAATTCACAATTATAAACCCTAAGAATAATGGAATACAGATATGTAATGTTTTATAGAAATGGAACTGAAATTTGTATTTCTGTATATTGTCTTTTACTTTAATGTTGTCACTATTAACAGTTTTATAATATAAATATTGTGGCTTACAAGGTGCAGTAATAGTATCATAAAGTAAGTATTAAAAGTAATAGTAAGATGGTAGTCCTCTATTGAATTAATCCTTTGTATTGTTGTTTGCACTTAAATACTCGTCATTATAAATTTGTAGGGGTCGCTTCAACAGAAAAAAAAAAAAAACACACACACACACACAGCAGTGAGTAACACTCTGTAATCAACAACAATATAATAATTTAATGTTATCACTGTAGTTACTTGACGGTAGCCATTATTTTCAAGGATAAATACACACAGTATCTAGAACATTTTATTGGACGCATAATAACTTTTTGAGTGTCACTAACTTTGCCATGAAGGCTGACACCTCAAAGGTTGTCACCACTAATTATCATATACTTCACAAACGGTAACTAGCTTTATTCTACTATGCCTACGTGTTGATTATTTCCTTATTAGGGGCAGAAATATACTTGTAATCTATAATAATACACTATATGTAACGTAGAACAAGTTATTTTATTCCCGTGTGTTAAGTTGGTAAGCCTGCGAAGGCTACAAGGTGTGGGATCAAGCTCCTTTAGTGTGTGTGTGTGTGTGTGTAAAGGGAACTGTGGTTCACATGACTCGAACCCTCACTTCACCAGAAATGTGCCTGTATTCTGCAGGAGAGATTCTGTCTCATTCCGTTCCACAGAATATTCTTTTCCCATAAAAAATATGGATACTTGTGGTTCTCATAATTATGTGTAATATTAATTATTGTTGAAACACATATATCATTGATTATAGCAATTTCATTAAATATGTCAAGTTTTATAGACACCCATCCCATCTGATGTCATTACAGTTCTGATATCGAACAATACTTATATATGAAAGTACTCTTATAATTATGATGACCATGCTAAAATTCAATACATAGGTTTGTTATTGTGAACTCCATCTCCATTAGTCCCCTCGCCCAAAGTCAACCATAAATCATTAAGAAAAAGAAAGACCCACAGCCACGGTTATTGGCGCCTCTCTTGCTCTTTCTCCCTCCACCAGCCCCTCCATACCCGCCCTTCTTCCTCTTAAACTCCTCCATAACTCGTCAGGTAGAAGCGACTCCATGATGAGTGTGCTCGTGTCTCCATCCCATCAGCTCGCGACTGTACATTCTGTTGGCAGTCAACCCCGGCAGCTTATTACCGACCTGTAAACCAGCTCATCTCCGCCTGGGACTTAAAATACATATATGTATGGAAAAAAAGAAAAAAAATTGACACTCGGTTGTAGCGATAAAAAGCTAACTATAAGATATTCTTAACAATAGCCTTATTGTTTTCTCCAGCTATTTTTTTCATAATGAGGATGATAATAGGAAAACTAAACTAACCTAAACGATCCCCACCAGACTAGATAAATTGAAGAGGATTCCACTTTAAACTGTATATTTAAACTGTATATATTATAGACACGAGCCGATTGGCCCGATTCATGTCTGGTTTGTGTATAGACATACATACATACATATACCAGGCTTTTCTCTCCACGCTGGAGGTAGCCTCGTCATGTCGCACACCCTCCGAAACAAAATGCCCAAACATAGAACTCCCCCCCCCCCACCTCCCCCGCACACACACACACACTCCACATCTCAACCCCCCGATCCCTGTTGGAGGAGGGAGCCCCCCACCGCACAACCGCATCTCCTTGTGGGACTACAAGGGGTACAGTCATGTTTGCATCCATAGCAAGGCCCAACAGCAAAAGCTGGTTTACCCCTGCCACTTCACTACAGGGCAAACTCCCCCTCCAGCATTCAGCCGACCATGGGCCACACTCAATGCAGGCCACTCCTCCAAGGACCGTGAAGCTGCGTCCACTCTTCAAGCATTCACCACCCTCCTCCACTCGTTTCTATCACGTACAATCGCTCTACCTTGCTCCACACGTATACCTCTTCCACTCAGAGCTCCTTTCACGGTGTCCATCCATCTCCTCTGTGGCCTTCCTCCCCTCCTTACACCTCCCACATCTGAGCCCCCTATCCTCTTTACCATTCTATTCTCCTCCATTCTCTCCACATGTCCAAACCATCTTAACACACTCTGTTCTGCACGACCTGCTAGCTCTCTCACGACACCTGTCCTTCTCCTCACTTCCTCATTCCTGACTCTTTCCATTCGAGTCACACCACACATGCTTCTCAGGCATCTCATCTCTATTACATTCAACATTCTCTTCTCATTTTCTCCCATATTCCATGTTTCCGGTCCATACAGTGCAGTAGGCACTGCTATCCCTTCGTACAACTTCCTCTTTACATCCATTCTAAGTGACTTACAGCCAAACATCCTATTCATTCCTCCTAGCACCTTTCCTACCTCATTTACTCTAGATTTTACCTCTGTCTCTATTTTGCTATCCACCGTCACCTTTGACCCCAAATACTTAAAGCACTCCACCTCCTCCAATATTTCACCATCATAGCATTATATTCATCTTTCTATCCTCTGCTCCCCTCCAACATCTCATTACTTTGCTCTTTGCCACGTTCACCCTCAGTTTCATCCTCCTGCATAATTGTATAGACAATTATATAGAATTCAACACACATTACACAAGAGAGATATTTCAACACCTGGAAAACCATGTAAAAGTTGGTAAGGATTTGTTATATATATAAGTGAGTGTGTGTGTGTGTGTGTGAGGAGATAACATTTTCTTAAGTAAGGTGGTGGTAAAGTACAGATTAGAAGTACAGATAACGCTTACGAAATGTGAGATAGGAGACATCCTGGCCTCAACATCATGCGGCGGATGGATGCCCTATAATACTCTGACTAAAAGCAGCTGTTATTTGATAAGCCATGAGGGACCGGATGAGTAAAAGAATGAAGCCTTAAAAGTACATGTCACACAAGTGTTTACGATCGGGTTGGTGGGTACATAAATGTGGTGGCAGGTTGTTTTCGAGAGTTTACAACATATAGAAAATGTATGACTACGTAACTGCAATACTACGTTATTATTAGGTTTATTGTTTTGCAATTACCGTGTCACTTGGTAGACCATTCATTGCAGAATAATGACCTCTCCTTCCATATAGCTTGTGAAATAATAATATTGCTGAGGCCAACCGTACGAGAGAGTGAGTAAGTTTGAAAGTATATATATATATATTTATTTTATTTTTATTTTTTTTCTACCTCAATCTCGGGACTGTAGGCTGTCAGTAGCCGGTGACTCTTGCGAGGCCCCGAGATTATTGGGTGTTTCACTCGGTGAGACAGTGGAGCTTCATGATGTTGCTAGCTTCTCTTCTGTCTCACTAAAGCAATGGGTCTTAAACTGGGCGGCTCGCTTCCCTAGGGGGGTGCCAGAATTAAAAAATTATAATCTGTGATGTTGATTATTGCTAAATTGCCAAAAACGTTACCACTGTTTCCATAAGTTTCTTTCTCTCTCTCTCTCTCTCTATATATATATATATATATATATATACATATAATTTTAAATTCATAGTATACTGTTTGGTAAACATTTTAAGGGATAGGAGGGCGGGGTATCTATACATAATGCAGGGGGGGGGGCGTGAGGCAAAGAAGTTTAAGAACCACTGCACTAGATGACAACACCTTATTTATAACGTCACAATCAGGAGAGAGCAACTACATTGTCACTCACTGCATCTTGGAATATGGTCGGGCATCTTCTATGTTACGAGTTCATGACGATGTAGGGGGTATTTTCTTAACGTGTCGGCGTAGCCAGGGTAGTTGACGGATGGCAAAAAACAATCAAATCACCTCGGAAATAAACCAGGCGTTTCTCGTGGACTCGAACCTGAGCCCATGACATTCACAGTCCGACGCTGTATCCACTCTGTTTCGTGGCATAGTTTGGAGGAATCGCAGGCCTTCCAATTCACCAACAAGAGAATCTCCCCTTAAGGTGATAATTCTTTTTTGGTACAATGGAGTGCCTTGATTCCTCCAAAAAAATGCCAGGAAACAGGACCAGAAGAGCAAAAATAATAGTGTTCTGTTGCTTGGAATAGTTTCGAGGATTCAGTTGCTCCAGATTTAACAACACAAAACTTTCCTCTTAAGTGTTATTTATTTGATTCATGCTGAAGGGGTTGAGTGATGAATTATTTCTGAGCGGTATGGCTTGGCACTGTACTGTAATGTGTTGTAAGTGTGAGTCCTATAACCTCAGCTTGTTTACCTCTCTCTCTCTCTCTCTCTCTCTCTCTCTCTCTCTCTCTCTCTCTCTCTCTCTCTCTCTCTCTCTCTCTCTCTTTTGTACTTACTGACTAACAGCCTCAAGATTTGTAGGTCGTATTAATAAGGGCCCTGTGATGTAGTTAGAAAATTAGAGATAAACGAGTCCTTCAAATATTGCCCCGAAACACACACACCTATATGGAAGGAGCTTGGTTCGTGGTGGCACAATTAGGAGGAATCAGAAGAAGCCTGCAATTTTCATACCCGATCACATGTAGGGTCCTTAAAGGGGGTGCGGGAGTAGGGGGACAGGCTTGGGGGGGGTTAGGGGGGTGCGGGATTAGGGGGACAGGCTTGGGGGGGGGGGGATAGAAAGCCTGTCCCCTATTCCTGCACCCCGCTAACCCCCCCCCCCAAGCCTGTCCCCCTATTCCCGCACCCCCCAAAAAAACCCGCACCCCCCCCTCCCCAAGCCTGTCCCCCTATTCCCACACCCTCTTAAATAACTTACTTCTTGGGGAGGGCTTTTTTTCGTCACTCATAATAAAAGGAGAGAGCAACTAATAAGAGTGTTTCCTCGAAGTAGTAATTTAAGGGAAGAGTCTGGTGTTGGTAAATCTGGAGCAACTGATTCCTCCATACTATTCCAAGCAACAGACACACCATTATTTTTGTTCATCTGGTCCTGTTTCCTGGCATACTTTAATTGGAGGAATCAAGGCACTCCAATGTAACAAAAGTGAATTATCCCCATCATAATACCGCCCTTATACTCTCCTCTGTTTAATGTTAGTTAGACGTCAACATTGATTGATTGATATTAGGCGCCGCAACAGCGAGGTCATATAGCGCCAGAGAAAAAGTGATATAGAGGCGTGACAGCAATTAGACGGCCACATATGTATGCACTACTTGACCAATGCACACCTTGCGTTATCTGTACCACTATCGAAAAACCTGGTGCACAGTCGGCGGTAAAAGTAGTCCTGGCGCCACATCTGCCAATTCATGAAGTACTTGCACGACAGTATGAGTATGGAGATGTGTCAGCTCCACAGGCTTAACAAAAAAACAAAAAAACAAAAAAAATGACAGGCTCAAAAAAAAAAAAAAAAATAGAGAGAGAGAGAGAGAGAGAGAGAGAGAGAGAGAGAGAGAGAGAGAGTGAGTGAAGATAACTTAATTTCCACGCTGAATATTGTAGTTCTATATGGCGTATGTGTTTGTTCGATGATATTGCCTCTACTTTATACTTTAAGGTGGTAATTCTTTTTTTGTTACATTGGAGTGCCTTGATTCCTCCAAAGTATGCCAGGAAACAGGACCAGATGAACAAAAATAATGGTGTTCTGTTGCTTGGAATAGTTTGGAAGAATCATTTGCTCCATATTTACCAACAACAAATTCCTCCTTTAAAAAGTCCTGAATGAAGCGACAGGACTTTTGCCGCCGACTGTAGGCTACTTATGAGCTATGGTATGTGAGCTCGCCTCTATACTGCAGCTGGATTACTACATGTTATAAATAGTCTTGCAATACTCTGTCCCTATAAAGCCAAGCAAAATGGGTCAATGAATTCAGTTACAGCATTTGTTGGTGGCAAAGGTATATTAATTGATATAACAGCAGTAAATATCCTACATATTAATTAATATATTACATTCAAGTTAGTAAGAAAGCCGTGCAAACGATGTTACTAATCAGAATTCTATTTATGATGCAGATGACGTCTGTAAGGCAATGTTAATGATGACATTATCTCTTATGCCTAATATTTCTATATTCTATTCAGAAAAACAGTTTAGTGGTCCGTTTTGCATTATTCCTCTCCTACTACTCGTCTCTTTGTGTTCATTGAGAGGATCCATCAGAGAATGCTTGCCTCTCAAGCAGGCTCGAGTATCGAAAAGAGCTGTGCATGTATGGTCATATAACATGCCGGGGGAGACGGTGGCAGAGTGGATATGGCAACGGATTGCGAATGGCGTAGGAGGGTGCTGATAGTGTAATGGTTATCACATTCGCCTGGCACGCGAGAGTTCCCGGGTTCGATTCCCGAGTCAGTGGAATTGTTGGACAATTTTCCCAGCCCCCTATGTCCCTGTTCACCTAGCAGTAAGTAGGTACCCGGCTGTAAGAGCAAGGATAGCAACCTTGTAGGCTGGGGGAAGATGTGTTGATGTAACAACACTGACTGCCTTAATTAATGACCAACACCATGAGTCGATAGGTATAAAGCCCTAAATCATCTTCTCTCTTGCGAATGGCATTGGCCCAGGTTCGAGTCCACGAATGTCAAAAAAATACCCCTTACATCGTCGTCAACTCGCAACATAGAAGATGCCCGAGAGAAGATGCATTCCAAGATGCTGTGAGTGACGGTGTAGTTGCCCTCTCCTGATAGTGACGTCTATAAATAAGTTGTCGTTATCTAGTGGGGCAGAAGAGAAGCTACGGTATCAACATCACCACGAAGCTCCACTGTCTCATCTGGTGCGACATCCAAAATTTTCGGGGCCTCGCAAGAGTCACGGGCTACTGACAGCCAACAGTCTCGAGGTTGAGGTATAAAAACAAGACTTTCTATTGCTATATTGAGAAAGATGAACACTAATTGTCCTAATCCAAACAAATGGGAGAGGTCTAAAATCATGTATAATTTCGTTCGAGATACCGCAATGATGGTAATTATATAGAACTGTTTAGCCAATATAAAATGAAAGGTTTACAACTGGGATGATGCGTTATATATAGGCTATGTTAAGGTGGTAATTCTTTTTTGTTACATTGGAGTGCCATGATTCCTCCAAAGTATGCTAAAAAAAACAGGGCCAGAAGAGCAAAGATAATAGTGTTCTGTGCTTGGAAACCTCATATGATATTTCCAGCATCCTGCACCTGTACTAAGCGAGGTGTGTGTAATCTTGGCACCTGCGTCCGGTGAAGATATGTAGCTAAAATTAACCACAGTCTAATATTATTTATTACTTGTTTTTCTATGTCGCTATCTCGCATTAAATTATACGTTCTTGTTTTGTTTTTTCTAGAAATGTGTGGTAAATAAAATGTTTTTGTCATGAGTCACAAACTATGACTATGGGCCTTATTATGACTTATGTTCCTTCAAATGCAATGATTCTAGGCATCTCGAACGTAATTAGACATGATTTTAGACCTGTCCTCATCTTTCTCATTATAGATAAAACATACATTTATATCATTTTCACAATGCAATTTGTTTTGCCACCATCACGCAGCCACCAGGAATATTTTTTTAATGTACAGTATATTCTCCTTTGTGCATTAACTAATTACGAGTTTTTATATGTGTATAAACATAATTTATCGATGTATACATATGTACGTTTAAAAGTTGCCTTCAGGAGTTTTATTTCCCCATACAAGTAGGAGGCAGAGAAGAAATATGCGACCTGTTATGTGTTTTGATACAATAAATTGACGTTTTAACTTTAGACTTCAGAGATCCACAAAGAATAAAATATCATATCTTTGGCAAGTATAACGTACCTGTACGGTTAACCTACACGTACAGTTTGTCAAAATATGAATTGCCACAACTTTTGATTGAACGTTAAGTATGGTAGGATAATGCCCATAGTTGTTTGTAGGGAATCATAAGTATGTAATACAGAAGAAAATATACATTAACCCTTTCTATTATGTGCTTATGGTTCCTACAAATAGTTGTGTATGTTAATATAGTTCACGTTCGAGCAAGATTTGTCGCAATTCACATTTTGCCATCTGTACAGTACAGTCGGCGGCAAAAGTCCTGTCGCCTCACTTGCTTCACCGAGGCACGCAATGTTCATAGACTCGAGATTATTAGGTGTAGAAAACATGCGTATTTCTCGAGTCCATGAACACTGTGGGTCTCGGTGAAGCAGGTGAGGCGACACGACTTCTGCTGCCGACTGTACAGTGAGAGTCAAGAGTCCTATTGTGAAATATGGTGACAAGTTAATCGTATTCGTATATATAATTCGCCCTGTGTGTGGGGGCTGTCATAACATGCCACTATTTACTATTTAAATTTTCGAATCAAAACGCGACACGACTCTAAACGTTGATTGTACACTCGAACTCGTATATTCGCGACCACGTATTAAAATGTTTTTGTCATTTGAGCTGGCAACACTGTGTGCGTGTGGGGAAGGTGTCATTATAGGTGAAAGATTGTATCATGTCGCTCTACTATGTTGCACCTACTCTGATTCCTCCCCAAATAAATATTACCAGCTCAAATGGCATAACCATCTACGTACGTGGTCGGGAATTTACGAGCTCCAGTGTAGTCAACTTTACAGTCACGAGCACTAATAAGTATTCAGGTGTGTTTCGAATACCTAGAGACAATGAGTGAATGTACTCCAAGATCCCCATTGGAATTACTTCGTTGGTGAATTGGACTGTTTAAAGCTCCAACCAAAGATGTATACTTATTAGTGCTCATGATTGTATATATTCCGGTCCTTTGTTGATGTTCTGTGTGTGTGTGTGTGTGTTTGTGTGTTTCTTCCACTACCACAACTACCAACATTCCCTCCATTACGGCATTACCACAACTTCCAACATTTCTTTCACTACCACAACTACCATTTCCTCCACTACCACACCAAATATTCCTTCCACTACCACAACATTCCCTCCATTACCACAACTACCAACATTCCCTTCACTACCACAACTACCAACATATTCAGGTCGCTTGGTGCACTGTAAGATACGGACAAGGGAAAGTAAATATGAGAAGGAGAGAGAGAAAGAGAAAGGGAGGAGAGAGAGGGATAAGGAAAGGGGTCAAATGAGAGAGAGAGAGAGAGAGAGAGAGAGCGAGAGATTGATATTAGGCGCCAAATGAGAAACAAAAATGAGGGGGTCATAAGAGAGAAAAGAGGAGAAGGGGCAGGAAAGGGAGGGTGGGGTGCAGGAGTTTAGAAAAAGGGAGGATAGTTAGTTAATTAAGGGGACGTCACAGTAGTGGTAAATTTGGAGCAACTGATTCCTCTAAACAATTCCGAGCAAATTATTTTTGTTCAACTAGTCCTGTTTCATGTACCCTCTAATGTACAGCACCAAAAGTGTACTACCCCTTTAAAGCAAGGCAAATGGGTAGCAAGAAAACAAGGCTGAAGAAACCACCGGAAAAGGGTAGTAAGCACTTTTCTTGTGAACGTTTGAGATGGATTTTCCGTTTCTCCTGTCTGTCCCACTTTGCTGACCTTTTCCATGCTTCAAGAAGAGCGAAGGTAGTTAGTCCATAATATTCTAAATTAATATAAACTAACTATTTACATAACACTGTATAAAAACACATTACCCACCTCACACTTAATCAACATTTTCCAAATTTTCATGAAGGTGTCTATAGAAAGGCTTCTGAGACCCTAAGGAAAGTCCACGAGCTTCCGACATATTGGCCCTAATGTTATCATCCGTTTGTAATTTCATTTAACCATTGTCTGACTCATTCTATACCAATATCTGCAAAATACGTGGCCGTTTTACGAATATCCATGTGAGTACTATTCCTCCTCGGATTATCCTCACCCATTCTCCTACGGTAAACTCAAGTAGCAGCAACATCTGATGGCAATGTTTTCTCAGCTTTGTCATACTTTCTCTATCCTCAACTTTGAGTGAAAGATCTCACTTGATTTCTTGTTTCTTCAGAATTCTCTACTTTCTGACCTCGGTTTATTTGTCATTCTTCAATTTAATACATCAGCGCTGTTTATCTCTCCCCTAACATTATTGCCTATCCAAAACTTTTCATTCTCAGAAATCTACATTTTAGGAGAATTCAGTGTTCACATCCTTTGGTTTTCTTCTCCATCCTTGACCCACCTGATGAAAGGCTCTAGATATTTTCTATCCACAACGACTTTAGGCTGATTGATTAGCACCCTATCCGCATTGAGGGTCGACCCCCTTGGAGATAGGCATAATATTCCCGACTTAATCTCACCTCTCTTAATTCTACCTAGCTGTGTTTTTCTATCGCCCAAGTAAAACCTTTGGCTCGTCATAAGATGAGTTAGTTGCTTGAGGCATCAACTGCTTAGATTACATGCAACACCTTCAAAATTTTCTAAAGAAGTATATTTTATTCCATTGGTTCCCCTTCACTATAAGAGCGGAATGTTAATGTAAGAAATAATAACAGATATAGACAAATGCACAGCAAGATATTCATAATAGACAAAGGAATACAGACGAAATGGTGTGGACTTAACCATTACCTCTTTTGGTAGCGAATTAGTAATATTTGAAGCTCTTTCCAGGTAAATTGGGGAAATATTCAATTTTTAACACTTCATTAAAGTCTGCACTAGCTGAGCTTTAACATGCTATATACTATATGATGCTATGTATGTACTTGTATGTATACTGTATGATATGTATGTATATTTGCACGTTTCTAGTTTTTTTCGTTTAAAAGTGCAAGAGAAAATTTGGAACACACTGTAAGTAAACAAATATATGTGTATATTTATATTTCAGCATAGGAAATATATTACGGTATAATTTCATGTGTTCGTGCGTGAAACACGAACAATCGGAATGCGGTTTTGATATACAAAATTACTTATTTCCAGAAAGCATGATCAATGTTGCCGAGAACGCTATGACGACTGTTCGGTAAAGATCAGAGACACACTTTGTTACTGCGATGAGTTTTGCCTCAATAGAGATGACCCTAATGATCTAAATGATGACTGCTGCCCTGACTACAAGGAAGTGTGTCTCGGAATCTTGCCTCAGCCACCCCCCGAAGAACCATGGCCAAAAGACGAGCCAGCAGGCCCGGACCCATTAAATCTAGGTAGTGTTAATCTGACAATAATAAGCATAAGTACAATAATGCACACCCATTATTATTATTATTATTATTATTAGACCGGGTCACTCTTTGCCAGGGTTTATTGTAAGCATTTTTATTTCGTCTCTCCACCACCTACCTGGTATTCTCCTTTTCTTATGGCATCCAGTCCTTAATTTAGCCTCTTCCTCCATCTGCTGTCTCTCATTCCTGCTACGTGTCATGTCTCACTATGTTTCTTTCTCGAAATTAATTCAATCTTGTCATTACCTTTAGCCTGCTCTCTCACCCATATTAATCTCTTTCTATGTCTTTATTATTTTCCGAACACTGACTGTCCCCACCATTACTGTATAAAAACGACTTGGTTTGTTCTCTGTTGATTTTGTGTTGATTCTGCAGTGGTTTGTTTTGGTTTGCAAACACCATAACGAAAGAAACTGAACTGTGTAAATGACTCACAAGTTAATTATTTGACGAATATGATGACTCCACTATGAAACTATTGTCATAAAGGAACTACCTGACAGATTTTGTGGATATGGATACTGAGTTTGTTGGATACAATTAAGACTGACAAGTGTGGTTGGGGAGGATCATAACAAACCAAAGCCATTGTGGAATCATCCCTTTGTCAGTTTTCAGGTCTCACATCCATACGTCATAGCTGGTAATTATGCATTGTTTATATACCTTTCATTATGTCTCTATTATGCTTAACAAAGTCTGTCCAATACATGTATCGCGTCTTGTTATTTCTCGTTCGTGGTCTCTTACTCTCTCGTTAGTCATTGCTTTAGCCCCTGGCATTTGTAATCTTCAACTTCTTCAAGTGTTTCTTTATTGATTTCGATGACGTTTTTGCATTTAAAGTAAACATTCTTTAGATTTTACTTCGATTCATCTTTAGCCTTTGTTTACATCATATAACATATTTTGGAATGTGTTTTTCTGTTTCTGATATTAGGACTATGTCATCTTCAAACTTTAAACGGTTTATTCCATTTTACTTCCTTTTTATAGTTCATCCAATATATTAAGTAACGTTTGGTGTAGCAGCCCAAGACTATAGCAGCTAGCGATGATTGCTAGATGTAGTCTGGGAAATGTGTATATTCTATTCTTTTCTTTAAATTTTCTTTTTTTCTACTTATTTCCACTTTTCTACTTATATGAGCGAAGGTACAGTACAAGTGTATTGGGGAAGTGAATGGCATACAAGGTGAGACCAGTTGTGGTGGGTCGCATGGCTACTTCTATCACGCTACTTGACAACGTCGCAAAAGAAACTCTGCCACGAGAAATATAATTATACAAAATTCCTGTGTTGACGCTCAAATAGCGAATAATTCCTAAAACCATATTAACTTTTAATAGATTTAAATCTATACAGAATATTTAAAATCGATTTGGAGGTAGTTAATGGTTAAACAGACGAAATATGATGATCATAAGTAAATTTCCATACGCCTTACTTGCTCGAGAGATCGTACCCAAAGTGACTGTAGGATAGACGGATTATGTTTATCTGGAAATGATTTCAATACATAACCTCACTATTGCAATTCCTTATATTTATATACAGTATATCACCTTTAAAAAAATATCTATATCTATATATAGTTATTGGAAATACAGTATATAGTGCCAAGCCTCACGCCCTTGGGAATGAGCTTAAAAAAACTGTCACTCTGAACCTATCTTTTACGACCATCACTTAAATTGTCTCACTTTTCACTTTTCAGCTTCTGCAAGTTGGAACATTTATTGCCTGCTGTGCATCACCTTTCCTCCGCTAAACATCATCTTCTCTTTCTCACCGAAACTCTGGTATCGGAAGCAACTGATGGCAACCCGTTCTCTGCGGGCCAACGTCGGCTGTTATCAGTAGGCTATGCAGCGACCTCACTTGATTTCGTGTTCCCAAACTTGATTCTTCTGAGTTCTTAACCCTCTGCCTTTGGCTTACCTGTTACTTTCAAACTAAATATATTTGTGCTGTTTACTTCTCTCCTATCACTACAGAATATTAAAAATACTTTGACTATCTTACTGCAAAAATGGCAGACACTCTATCCCATTCTAATTCCTCAGATTGAACATTTCAATGTTCTCAACTGCCTTTTGTTTTCAGCTCCTTTTATTTAATCACCTGGTGAAGAAGCCTGTATGACCTAAAAAAAAAAAAAAATAATAATAATAATAATATAGCTCATAAATGTCTCACACTGTTCCATTTACATTCTGAAATCGGAAATTGATTTCCAACTGAAAAGCATTGACAATAGTAATCATGTTGTTCTTATCTCCTATAATTATTGTAACATATAACATCTACAACAATCATCGTAGAGGAGGTGGCTGAGTGGTTAGTGTGCTGGATTCATAACTTACAGGTCGGTAGATCGAATCCTCTCTGATGAGGGGCTGAGAATATATACTCTTCCCAATCGAGTTCCAGGCACTAACTATAAGGCCACCGAACGTCGTAAAATATCCTCGCTGGTACCATAACAGCAGTAGGGTTTGAGAATTACCCTCACTTCCCTCCCTCTGTAGCTTGGTGCCAGTTTGAAAGTTGTGACGTGTGTGTGTGTGATGAGTGGCAGTTGACCTGGGACACTGTAACGGGCTTGATGCAGCCTATGTCCAGTGTCGGAACATAAAAAAAAAAAAAAAAACTATATATCTATCAATCTATTTATCTATCAATCTATCTATCTTTGTAGGGTGTAAAACTGCTGACGGAGTTTTTATGCCGGAATTCACCTCATACAAGAATAACTGCAACAAATGGTGAGTCAAGACATCACATTCATTGTTTATTGCATACTGACACATTTATCTGCATGAAAAACTCCTGGCTATTGAAACACACCCTTTGTGTTACATACAGAAAACCAACCTCATAAGATTTAGTTAATCATTTAGCATTTCACATCTTACTCCAGATTTTCATGTAGTCATTTCATACTATAATAAAATCAAAGTGAGCTTATGGCTTGGACTGTAACTTTGCAAATATTTATGGTGTTTCACAAGTTGACCAGGAAAAGATGAAATATGGAAACTTATGCTATTCTTAGCGGAAAATACTTCGTAAGTATGGGTGTTTTAAGAGCTCGTTTACAGTAAGGTTAAAGAAAAGGTTCAAATCTGGTATCTGTCGACCAATGGAGCAGGGAAGCGAGAAGCAATCCTTACAGTGTGAGCCACCATGCTCTGTTGCCGGTTACTCCACTTTATTTAAAATTTACACTTTGTTCGAATTCTGCATGAAACTTTTCTAACAATAATCGGGAGCTAAGTAAATTATTCTATATTTACACACACACACACACACACACACAGGGACCCGGAAACGATAGCAAAACCGGAATTCTTTCAGGAAAGAGTAGTATTTTTGTTGGTGAATTGAAGGGTTACTGGTTCCTCTAAAGTCTAAACTATGCCAAGAAACAGATTCCATATTAGTACCATACTACCATTGAGGGAGTCTGTTTTCTGGCATAGTTAGGAGGAATCAGTAGCCTTCCAAAATGCCAAGAAGAAAATTTCCCCTTAGTGTATTTCGTAAAATCCTCGTAGTCTTGTCGGGCCAAAAATTTTCTGTATTTGGAAGCAACTGAAAATCTTACTAGAGTGATAATCAGCTTGCAATTGTCGGATGTCAATGGAGAGAAATGTTCAATTGCAGAAGCTGAAGTATGATGTGAAAAATAAATCATGGTTAGAACAGCTGTCACAACAGATCAAGGTGTGATCTTTGGAAACTATTAGTCTACGGCAATATCAACCAAAATTTGTCCTTCAGTCTTACCAATAAAATAATAAATTTTATAGGCTACATTTCTTGCCTTAATCAATTACATCGATTCAGTACTGCAGTAATGATTAAGGTTTAGGACTTAAAAAAAAAAAAAACAATAATCCTGTAAAGTTTAACAACAAAAAAGTTTGTAAGCATATATATATATATATATATATATATATATATATATTTAAGGTAGTGCACATTATTGATTGATTGATTATTTGATTCCTTTCATCAGCACTTGTAAGAGAGGCGGGTTTGAGTGTGAGAAGGACTTATGCCTAGTCGAGGAAGAAACCATCAACAAAATAAACCAAGGAGTGGAAGGGTTCTCCTGGCGAGCTACCAACTACTCTAAGTTCTGGGGTTGGAAGGCAAAGAATGGAGTCATGCTGAAGACTGGTACAGCAAAGCCGGTAAGAATCATTGCATCAAGAATTGCAAAAAAAATATATAAGAATTATATTTTAAAATTAGTTTTACGTTATATATATATATATATTATATACTTGGATTTAAAATGGACTAAAGCCGAGAGCTTTACTAGGACAATCTTTGAAAGTAAACAATATTAGAGAAATCTCTTACTCTCAATCACGTTCATTTTCTAAACAATTTTTAGTTAGCATTTTCTTGAGTGTCTAGTGAAACATTTTAACCCTTAATTCGCAGATGTAGTAAAATTTCTACACTAGCAACAAGTCTGGAGCACAGCAGGTGTAGCATTCATTCGACAGCACAGATTTTAAATTTGCGCGGCCCCTAAAAAGCTAGTTTTTGATTGGCAACACAGTGTCTGGCAGTCAGGGACTTGGCTACAGCCATCTCCGCCACCCACCAGTCTGTCTTACACGAACAGTGAGGGTTGATTAATTTATTGATTGATAGATGCCAAGTGGCATCTGACGGTGCAACAGCTAGGGTCATATACCGCCCAACATAATATTAAATTCTAAAGATTTCAAAATATGTTCATTTAAATCATACATAAAATATATACACATTTTATATAGGCTTCACTACCCCAAAAGGAAAATCAGCATGATTAAAAGGACATATCAACTAAAACTCACATTTCACTTAAATACTCTGATTAACTTAATTAAGTAAAATGAAAAGGTATATAAATAACGAAATAATAACCGGCTGCACTGAAAATGTCTATACAAGTATCCACATTACGAGTCAATCAGGCTATTGAGGTTGTAGGAGGGTAGGGCGGTATTCCTGCCCACAAGATTTGATTGGAGAAACGCGTAATCTTCAAAAGAATTATATATTGTACAGCCACAATCAAATAACCGCCGACACCTTCCTTCCATCGTGCAAATAAATCAGTAATATATCAAACTATAATCTTACAACACCTTACGGCAACTCAATTATTATTATGAGGTTCTGCAAAATCATACACGTGTTGTTCTTTATTAGCAAGATATTTACTACGATGGAAGGAAAGTGTCGGTGGATAATTGATTGTGGCTGTAGGTCTTGTATATTTATATGTTGTTTTCACCTCCCCTTGTACCAAACCTAGAGTGTAAGTTTAGAAAAGTTTCAGATCAGGTGTGCTGCACGGGACATCTCAAAGATTATTTCACTTATTCATGATTACCTATGATCTATATTTTCAGCTCATACCTTCATCCTAAATTGCCTCACAAAGTCAGGCAATATTAAGAACAATGTTTGACCAATTACATGAAGCGCACTTTATCTAAATTTTTTTACAAAACCTATTGTCTTAAAATGTCACATAGCCTGTTTTGGCTCTGACATAGTATTCTATAATTATGTAGTGCCTTTCCATGCACTACACAAAATATACACAACACAAAACTAAGTGTAGACGTGTGGGACGAAAAATGGATAAAATAGTTCGGATGCTTAATTGTTTATTTTCATATGCAACTGACCATGCCTGGAAATTTCAGCAAACACCTTCCATTTACAAGTTGCATGAAACTTCCCAGCAAAAAGTATCTATTGCAATAATAGTCGCAAACTTTTTTCGACTCTTCTTATAGTTATCTATCTATCTATCTATCTATATATATATATATATATATATATATATATATATATTTTTTTTTTTTTTTTTTTTTTTTTTTTTTTTTTAAATACTTTCCCAGGCTTACAAACTCTACCCCATTCATCTGCAACCCGAGCTTTCCCTCATCCCACAAGAGTTTGATGCCAGGATGAAGCAAGACTGGCGTGGTATGATCAGCAGACCTCAGGATCAGGGTTGGTGTAGTGCTTCGTGGGCCTTCTCCACTGTAGCCGTGGCCCAGGATAGGTAAGACCATAAATAGGTAAAATCACTCATAAATGTAGATACAGCTAGGCAAGACACCTTATAACTCGTGTGATATCAGTTTTGGTAGCATTTAACACTTACGATCAAAAGTCCTGTCTCTGGTGAATGAAAGCGAACCAAATGAGTGAATCTTATGAGCCAGTAATACAGAGACCAACGACTTTAGTTTCATGTAATTTATCAGTGTCGTTTCATTCGAAGGTGTTGATAGGACATTTGAACGTGACTGTACACCTGGCGTCAGAAGTTGGGGTGTGAGTTGGTGTTTGGGGGAAGGATGGTTTGCTCGAAATACTATCCCAACTCATGCTCGTATCATTTACCGTTAGTTCAAAATGTGTCGAACTGACCAACTTCTTCCTTCAAGCGCCATCACTGACGTCAAGTATGTACTGTACTGTACACTGATGCCAGAACCGATATCACAAGTATATGAAGGTGCTATGCCTAATTGACTGAGGGGGTCATAATTTTTTGAGTGGCTGTACTGCACAAGAGACTGAATGTTGGTTGGCTCTCTATGCACCTTGGTCTTTACAACATAGCTAGTGTTAGAGTGAGGCTCTCGGGACAAGCAACACTCAGTGAAGGGAGGCTCCCCCTCCATTCCTGCAAACTGCCAAGGTGGCCGGTAGCCAAGCCTCAGACGAGCAGAGACTACATTGTGCCTCCGGACCATGAGGCCACGGCGACGGGAGAAATACTTGTGATGGCAGACAGACTGACTCATAGTGGGTGATAGAGACACTGAAGGCCTCTCTGCCTCCCTGCGTCGCCGCACAGGGAGGGGCAAGGCCAAGAGATATACCTCTTGGCCATATATGGGAGATTTTAATGCTCGGCATTCTGATTTGGGTGATGGTTCTGGCTCTATTAATCGTAATGGTGTTCGTCTCCTTTCATACATCCGCAAGCATCATCTGACATGCTGGGACACTGGTGGTGCAACTCATTGCCGGGGAGGTACTCTGGATTACATCCTCTGGTCTGGCCTGATAGCATCTCAGGTCCAGTGCTTCTCCGTGCCAGACTTATTCTCTGATCACATTGCTCTTCGGTTTCATTATTCTCTAACTGCTGGGTCAGGTGCTTCAGCCACTCGTTTGCGTATTGCTGTGCCCCCTAAATATTGCCCGACTTACATCTTATTTATGGCCCATGTATTCCCTACATTTGACATATCATCAGCTGAACAGTTGTACTCTGATCTTGTATCTGCTACTCATGACTTTTATAGGCTATACGTCTCCCGGCCACACCTCCAGCATCGCCATACTGCCCACTCCTGGACGCTGGATGCATGTATACAGGAGGCAAAGGAGGAGGCTGAACGTGATGGCCTATTGTTTCAAGCCAACCCAACCCCTGACCTACTCCATCGTTACCAGATAACTAGGGACGCTTTAGTTGCCCTGCAGGATTGTGCTCACACTGAGTCTTGGCAGCGGTTTATGGACAGCATCAACCAGCAAACAAGTGTGGCTTCTATGTGGCTCCTCATCCGTCAGGTTGTTAAAAAGACACCGGCCACTGCTCGTCATCACACTCCTGCCGACTATGCCAAACAACTTGTCGATGCCTGGTCAGAACAATCTACCCCAGCCAGTCTACCCATCCACATACAAGATGCACTCGCTTCCCGTGCTGCTGTCCATCGGCTACGTCTAATGTCTGCTCTGTTACAAGATGATGACAATGATGCAGAGGAGATAACTGAGGAGGAGTTGCGCCGTGCTCTCTCTCGGGGTAGAGCTTCTTCCCCTGGTGATGATGGTATTACTTATGCTGTGCTGCGCCTACTTCAACAAGTTCCTGGGAACCCTCTACTTCGACTGTACAATCTTTGTCTTCGTGACGGTTGTGTACCACTAGCCTGGACCAGCAGCACAATAATACCCATCCCTAAGCCCGGCACTGCGAAGTTCAGGCCTATTTCCCTTACTTCCTGTTTCTGTAAGGTTATGGAGAGAATCTTACTCAATCGTCTCATGTACAGACTGCAGGATCGCCTTTCTCCATGGCTGTTTGGTTTCCTTACCCAGCAGAGCACACATCACTGCCTAGTCGACCTGTACTCTCGCCTTTGACCTTCGAAGTGCCTTCATGTTGCTAATAGAGACGTCATTTTGGATCAACTGGTTGACTTTGGGGTAAAGGGTAATCTACTACGGTGGATTCGGGGCTACCTGAGTAACAGGACTTCCCGTGTGTTTTTCAGTGGTGCGCTCAGTCCTTTGCGCAGTTTTCATCTCGGTACGCCTCAAGGTGGTGTTCTCAGCCCATTGTTATTTAATATTCTGATGCATCGGTTGCTCACTTCTCTCCCTGATATTCCTGGAACTACAATTACATGCTATGCTGATGATATCTGTGTTCATTCTACCTCACCAAAGGATCTCCAGCGGTTTCTTGACTCCTTCTCTGTGTCCTCCTCTCACTGTGGCATTATTGTCTCCCCAGATAAGAGCAGAATATTCACCTGCAGCCTTCCTCAAGCTCGGCCAGTGTTCACCATTGGAGGGACTGTCATTCCCATGTGTTCCCAGTACTGCTACCTGGGTGCGCCAGTCAATATTTGGCCGATTGTCCCTGCCAGACCTCAAGACCATCCCATTGTCCAGGACTTATTGGGTCGTCTTCAGCGCTGACTTACACCACTTCAATGGCTATCTAACAACTCCTCGGGCATCTCCATCCCAGTAGCCAGGACCATCTATATTGCTTTTATCCGTTCAGTTGTTGATTACCTTTCCCCTGCTTTGATTCAACTTCCTAGGGCTACTCTGGAAACTTTAATAAAATTTCAGAATAGAGCAATGAGAATAATTCTCGGCTTCTCCAATGTCGACCAGGATAGTGAACATGCAGCGTGAGTTGCGTCTTCCCCCATTAATCGAGAGAATTTATTGTAATGTTACTTGCTTCACTGTCAAGTGCCTCCATTTCCAACATCTTTCACCCAATTACTCTCAGTTAGTCAGGACTTCTCTTATACCAAACTACCCGGTCCCTCCCATACTGCCTGCTGGACGTACTCTCTTAAGGTCTGTTTCCTCTGTGCTCCGTGGTCTTAATATAGATATAATGGTTACAGACGTCCCCCCAGGGCCCCCTCCGTGGATGCTACCAACACCTGATGTGAGCTTTACACCTACTTCCAAGTCGGAGCTGCCTTCTCTACAGCGGCAGTTGGCTCTGGCAGGTTGCTGGGATGCAGGGTGAGCCTCCCTTCACTGAGTGTCTCTTGTGTCGAGCACCTCGTGCTAACACTATAGAGCACTATTGCCTGGCCTGCCCCACTGTCCGACACTTGCTTCCCCAGGGCCTGCCACTTGATGTGGTTTGTCGACACCTGCTGAACCATCAGGTTCTGGAGGAACTTCTGGTGCGCCACCCTCGTTTTGGTGGATTTAAGTAGGTCATGATGTAAATATTTGTCTGTATGCTTGTGCTTCATTCTGTTATGTTTTCGTGATGTGTGTGTGTGCGCGCATGTGTGTGTGCTTGTGTGTGTGTGTGGTCATTGGGTTCTCGTGAGTCCCGCCTACCCTTGTGTACTGTTGTCTGCCTATTGACTGACGCTACGGCGCAATGAATTAAAAAAAAAAAAAAAAAACTCTTGGCCTTGACGAGGGGAGCGGCGGAGCGGACTCTAGTGACGTAGCGCGTCAGAGAGAGAAAGAGGACGTTCATCACCACGAAGAGGCAGATAGCAGGCTTCCTTTGCTAGTCTGTCAACTGTAGCATTGTGACGAAAACTGCCATGGAACAGCACCTACAGAAACTTGACAGTCAAGTTACGATGACACAATAAGGCCAAAAACGACAAAATCTGCTGAACAACCGCAGAGTATGTGGGCTGAACACTAGCTGGAGAGAGACTGAAGGACAGACTTGGAGTCACAGATGATGACAGCATTTATTCCCCATTGACAAAGGAGACTAACAGAATCCAGAATGATATACAGTTCATACAATGTGGAGCTGGAGTGGTCACGGAGACGATGGCCAACCCAGCCCCCTGGCGGTGATTCCAAGTCAGGTGAGAAAACGGCACCACCAGCTGCGCCATCTGCTTGCAATGAACCGTTAGTGTAGAGCTGTGATGTAGGACGTCACTGTTTCCACATGTTCTAGAACCAACTGCAGCTGTAGAGAAGGCAGTTCTGCTTGGAGGTAAGTGAGTAGCTCACATCAGGCGTTGGTAGAATCCACGGAGGGGACACTGGGATTTTCTTGACTAGTCTAGCAGATTACAAAAATTTGAGTTGGCATCACTGGCCAAAGCCATCTCAGTGACTCGGTGACTCGGTCTCAGGGTTGCCAACTGGTATTTTTCAATACCAAATTAGCTAAAATTTGGTATTGAAAAATCGGTTTGGTATTGGAAAACTAAGTTTGGTATTATTGGTATTGGGATTTGAAATTTTGGTATTACTAATTAATCTAAAGTCTTATTTTATCAATTTTCATATTTCAGTGAGCAAAACTAATAAAAATGATATCGGTGAGGTGATTATCCCATGGTTTAAGTGTGCCACCATCTGTATTGGACGTGAAATGATCAGGTTTGTTTACCGACAGGGCCAGGGTGACTGCATGTGAACAGTCAGTCAGTCGTTAGTCAGTACTACCACCGTACGTGTATAGAATAGTGAAGGTGCATACATGTGTGTTTGTGTAAAGTGATTCATAGAAATGTTTGGACGTTTTTCTTTTATATGATCAATATAATTGCTAGAATGACTGATTCATTATGGTGTTTTTTTAGCATATATATGCATAATGAAAATCAGATGAAAAGACATGCAAGAATCAGTATGGATTATAATATTATAAGTAACGCAATGCAATACATTTATATTCATATTCATTTTCATATTTCATTTTCATGGAAGCTATATTAGCCTACATAAAATAATATCTTATTGCTTTTATTAAGAGATTCAGTAATGAAGTTGATGGTTAGCCTTCATTCTCTCTCTCTCTCTCTCTCTCTCTCTCTCTCTCTATATATATATATATATATATATATATATATATATATATATATATATATATATATATATATATATATATAATTTGGTATTGAAATGTATAATTTGGTATTGTATGTGGGTGGATTTGGTATTATTTCACTGAGTCGGTCTCAGTCACTCAGTCTTGCTTGAACTGTGAGAGTAGAAGGATATATTTTCATCACTCCACTTTTCTTGTAATTACTATATATATGCGTAAAAACGACAGTGACATTATATTTCATATTTTTGTATTGAAAATGTAATTCTGACATGTTTTATAACGAAATTAGAGTGTGAAAACTTACTTAGATATGTAAATAGTGTAAAAGTGAATTTTGAGTTGATGGCATTATGAGATGGCTACCCATCCTACAGATGTCATTTTTGTCTTCACAAGTACATCAGGAGACAGCTAAAGGTTTGTACTTCAATATCCTGTATCATTTATTTATGTAGCGTGAGTGGTTTACAAGCTATTAGCTGTCAAATGTATTGTTTACATAGTGACCGCGAGTGCAGGAGAGGCCCTGGCGGGGGTGGCATATTCCTGAACTTTATGTGGGTATGTGCCAGCGCTTGATTTGGTTAGGTCCAGTTTAGGTTAGGTCAGGTCAGGTCAGGTCAGGTCAGGTCTAGCACAGGCAGGGTAAATTGAGCTGGGAAAGAGAATGAAACTATTTCAAAGATTATCCCATGGTTGGTTTTATCGTTATAACCCAAGCATTATTCTCCTTCCAACCACCAATATTTTGGCCTAGCAGTAAGGGGTGTGGGCATGTAGCCTGCCAGACTTCGCAAAAATGCGCCAATCACACAGCAGCTCGCCATATAGGATGCCAGCTGTACAAAAATATTTCATCACGTTTATTTACGTTTTTTGTGCATGAATAGATAAAAATATATACATATGACTATCTACTTTGTACATGGATTACATTACCAGGATAATCTTTGTAAGCGTTCCTCCTAACGAAATTTAATGAAAATTAGTTAACATAATGTACAATACCTTTATGATGGGTTAAGTTATTAGTCGAATCTGGTTTCGTAGCAATATGCAAGTTCATGTATTCACACTCTTTTTTCCCCCCCAAGTCCAAAATGTCAATAAACAATATGGCTGAACCCATATGGTAGTCACCATATTCTCATAAAACATAACAAAGTAAATATCCGTCATTCAAACACTATATTACATACCGAGGTTACACAACTGTAGGTTATATTTCCTTCGTGAATTGCTTTGAGATTTTGCACACAATTTACCCTAAATATTCCCCAGAATTACCTCACGTCATATAAAAGGTTGAAAAACTACTTTTATGGTGCCCTTCAGTGTTGCCAGCACTGCTTCATAAATTTCCCTCACTTCAACATCAGAAATTCCTTTTTTACCTCAATTTTCCCCTGACGGTCTCTTTGCTATTTCGTCTGGTAGAAATTTCCCTGATTACTCTTGAACAATCTTTATATTTCCATGTGTGCACTTCACTATTCCCTAAAACGGATAAATTTCCCTGCACCTGTCAACACTGATGGCCTTATCTCTCAACAATAGTGCATTTTGGGTATGCAGCCTAAGGCAGGTGCAATGTCATACTTAACTTTCTCTATTTTTAATACTCAAACCATTATTCCTATGTATTATAACCACAGTAGCATTATTCTATAGGATTTTTACATTATTTGTATTCATCATGCTCATTATTCCCTTTATTCCTACTTATTATTTATTTCAATATTTTACGACATGAAAACTGTACATGCTAGCCCACCTCAGCAAGGTGAAGAAGAAATCCGGCTCATTGTAACCTCTTGCAATCATGGCGTCTGTTAGCTCTACCTCCTCCAGTGTTACTAGTGCCCCTAGTAGGTGTTTAGACTGTGATATGGGCCTCCTTGAATTTTACCATCGGTATACTTCTGACTCAAGGGGCCTATTTGATTTGTGTGTGCGCCACAAAGTTATTTTAGATAAGAAAAAGTGTGAGAATTGTGAGCAAGACAGTACTTTGGACTATGGGAAAAAATTGTGGAGTTGTCAGAAATACGTCTCCAAGCAGAAAAAAAAAAAAAGAAGCAAAGTGTGGGTGGTCTCAAAGTGTTTTCAAACATAAATTTTTGACAAAGTTCACATAGACATTGAAACACTCTTGTTTTTTTGTGAATATATATTTAAGGGAGTGCTTTACGTAAGTTACAGATTCGTAAAAAATGAACCTAAGTTGTCTGACACCTCTATTTGTGACTGGGCCAGTTTTTGTCGAGAGGTTTTGATAGAGTGGAGTGAAAAGAGAGAGGGAAATATTCTTACATATGAATCCACCAACTTTCATCTCGGTAAGCATTCAGTATAAACTATTTGTGTCTTTTTTGGGAGAGGGAATAATCTTGATATGTTAACATTTCATGTTATTTTTTGTTTCGGAAATGCACACTAAAGAAGGATATTAAGGTTAGCCCCAAAGGATATGAAGGTTAGGGCCGAAGGATATGAAGGTTAGGGGCGAAGGATATGAAGGTTAGGGGCGAAAGATATCAAGGTTAGGGCTGAAGGATATCAAGGTTAGGGCCGAAGGATATCAAGGTTAGGGCCGAAGGATATCAAGGTTAGGGCCGAAGGATATCAAGGTTAGGGCCGAAGGACACCTCGGTCTAGGTTGGGTCAGGTTGGTTAGTGTGATTTCAAAATTTCAGTACCTTATTGTTTTATGATTATTGATTTTCCCTATTTTTGTGAATATCTTCCCCAAATATCCAGAAATCCCAATATCTAGGGTATTTTCCAAAATCTTGCAATTTCCACCCTAGATTTTAGACAATTCATTTCAAATTTCGACATTTATGGCTGATCGTAATTTCAAAAGTTGGCTCGGATTTTCAATTTTCGACATTTATGGCTGATCATAATTTCAAAAGTTGGCTCGGATTTTCAAATTTCGACATTTATGCCTGATCATGAAGTCACTATAAAACTCAAACATGCCGGGTCCGAGTCATTGCCATGAGTGAACACTTACCAATAAAATTATAGTTTAAGAGTGAGGTTTGCTTTTGTGAATACGGGCCCTGAAACACATAGCATCAAAATACTATGTTTGTTTTTTTAATTGAGGAGAGTAGATGACTTTCAAAACAGAAGAGAGTGGGTTTCCCATAGTTATACCTATTTTTTGTGAGCCATATTTATTTCTTAGCTTGATACATTAGTCGTCTACACACAGGCTTAATAGTAACATTATATTTGCACAAGGAATGCCCACCACATTCCTACCCTAAATATTTGGCAGAAAAGTCAATGTGTCCTCAATGGGAACATTGATATATAATGATTTCACATCAAAACTAGCTATATGAAATTGGTGATGATACATAACGTTAAAGGATTTTCGCTTTTACACTATGTTTTATATATATATATATATATATATATATATATATATATATATATATATATATATATATATATATATATATATATATATATTAATGGGAGATTCTCTTGTTGGTATACTGGAGGGTTACTGATTCCTCCTAACTATGCCAGAAAACAGACGCCCTCAATGGTAATTAAAAGGGGGGATCTGTTTTGTGGCATAGTTTGGAGGAATCAGAGACCTTCCAATTCACTATCAAAAGAATCTCCCCTAAATGTGATCTTATACGTACTATAAAAGACAAAAGTCGTGTCGCTGTCTTGTCCGATGATTTAATATAACTCTTGAAACATAATGAAAGCCCCACCACAGTAACGTCCATGCCCAGTATGATCTATAGCTCTTTACCATATGTTAAAACCAAATTTAACGACACGACTTTTGTGTTTGATTAGTACACTCACTGTTATTTATGTAGTTAGTTTTGGCTGCAATAAATGTTCTTTTGTAGACTGGCCATCATGACGCGGGAACACTCTCTGATCCTGTCCGTAGAGCAGATGGTGGAGTGTTTACATATCACCGGTGACACCTGCATAACACCTGGACAAGTAGATCGAGCTTGGAATTATTTACGGAGAATTGGGTGAGTAATTATAGCCTACAGGATGTATCGCGACGTATAGTTTTAATTAACTTACTCCAGAGATATATAATTTAATTTTGAATATATTTTGTTCTATACAGTATGTTGTGTGTGATCTCAGTACAGTACACTGAAAAATGATGAAAGAAGTTGTAACTTGTTGACAAATAGAGGGACGGGGGCTTGGAGCTTCGGAAGGCGAGGGGAGGGACACGGTTTAAGAGATATTAACCATGGGTAACCTAATCAGTTATCTAGTTATCGGAGCAAAGAGGCCTTATTTATTTCGTCTTAGTAAGTAATGTTCAATAACGTACACTCGCGGTCAGAAATTGTGTCCCGATCCCATGGCAAGATGAATCGCAAACAGCCTAGCTTTGAAGGTTCGAACAACTGTGAGTCTCCCTACAATACACAGTTGTTCGAATCATCAAAGCTCGTTTAGTTGCGATTCATCGTGCCAAGGGATCAGGACACAATTTCTGACCGCGAGTGTACACTCACCAGCACTGCCGCTTGGTATAAGGGCTCTCACATATTCAGAAATGTAGTACCACTGCGATTATTGTGCTAGAAACAATCCACATGTGTGAGATGGAATATCCTTGATACACTTGCGCATGAAGTGAACTTTGTTGAATAAGGAATTGAATCTCTTAAACATGTGAGCCCCTGTACCACGCTGCAGTGCTGGCGACTGTACATGGAATCATATTTTCAATGCAAAAGGATAATGCCAGGCCTGCTGTATAAGAAGAGAATCGAGGTAATGTAAGGAAAATGTTGACGCTAAACGGTAGATCGAATTTACTTACGGTCCAAAGAATGTTATATAATGTTCGCTCTCAAGCAGCTCACTTTCATTCACCCGATGCAGGATTTTTTACCATCTTGCGGGACTGTACAGTTACGAGCATAAGTTTCTTTACCCCCCTGGCGAGAGTGAAGTCGAAGTCGTGGTTGGACTAGACGAACATAAAATAAGCCAGTTCATAATGCTCGGATAATGCTTCATGTCTTTAGAGGTGTTCACTTACTTGAATCCAACAAATTATACACAGTCATCAGATACTGACTCCCAGTGTTCGTTTGCCAGGCCCTTCTCCAACCATGACTTCGACCTCACTCTCGCCAGGGGGTAAAGAAACTTATTCTTGTGACTGTACAACCGTCCGGCATCAAAGCGGGATATTGATGTAAGACTATGTGCCATCTTGGAGATATACAGTCATAAGCCATAATAAGTATCCAGGTTTGCTTCGAATAGCCTGATGAAGCATTAAACGAGCTCCATTGTAATTGGTTCACTGGTTTGTCAGAGGATTCCAAAATCCAACAAGACTCGGATACTTACTGTACAGCCACAATCAAATAACCACCGACACTTTCCTTCCATCGTACCAATAAATAAGTATCATATCAAAATATAATCATACAACACCTTACCTCAACTCAACCCCCTCAATTATTATTATGGGGTGCTGCAAAATCATACACGTGTTCTTTATTACCAAGATATTTATTACGATGGAAGGAAAGTGGCTGTGGATATTTGATTGTGGCTGTACATTAGGAGAGCTATGTTGTGGAGATGATATCAGTTTTACTACATACTCTTAGCCTTTAGTCTTCATCTTTCTCAATATAGAAAAAATATATACATTCTATATTGTGAGAGACCACGTACACGAATATTAATATTTGTGGTTAGTGAACTCAACACGAGGTGTGAAGTTGATGAGATGAAAATGCTTTGATTCCTCCACCCTTCCAGGAGTGCTGGGAAGGTTGTGCTACCTCTTACAGGAAAGCCGAATACCTTGTAGGAGCAGATTAAACCCTAGCATATAGACAGCAGATATGTATGTTGGGCTTGGAAATGCTCGGAATCTGCTCAGCACATCAAATAATTTGGGGAAATTATTCAGAAGAATATTTATTTGATCCCTCTAGGAGAGATTGAAAGAAAAATATCACCAGTAATATTGAAGGAAGTGGAATGATTATATTTGTGTCAATGATGCTGATGTAATTCTAGTTGTTAATGCTACTTATGCAATTGTTGCTGCTGTCTCCTATTGCTGATGCAGATGCTGATGGTGATGCTGCTGCTGCTGCATATGCTGTACAAGCAGCTGATGCCGTGTATGTTGCCGATATTCCTTCAGCTGTAGATTTCATTTTCCTTCCATAACAATATGATGATGATGATGATAACAATAATAGTAACAATGGGTGAAATTATGCATGGGTTACATAATCTCCAATAATAATAATAGTAATATTGAGCGAATATTTGCACGGGTTATTACTTGGGTAGTCGCCTTTTTTTCTTTCTTTTTTTCTGCACCTGCTGGTTATTACAGTCCAATGTGTGATCCTCCATGAATACATCATCTGTCCTCAGATGTTGTAATGGTTGCAGTAATGTTAATTATATAAAAAATAGTATAGCCACCGACACTTTCCTTCCAACGTAGTCAATATCTTGGTAATAAAGAACAACACGTGTATGATTTTGCAGCAACACATAACAATAATTAAGGGAGTTGAGTTGACGTAAGGTGTTGTATGATTATATTTTGATATGATACTGATTTATTTGCACGATGTAAGGAAGGTGTGGGTAGTTATTTGATTGTGGCTGTACATTGATAGCACACAGCGTGGCTCAACGGTAAGAGCTTCAGATAAACAAGATCATAAAAGCTTGATTGATTGATATCAGGCGCCGCAACAGCGAGGTCATATAGCAGATCATAAAAGAAGGCCGTTTTATTCGATAAAATATAGTCACGGCTTAGCATTGTAGATAAGTAATATTAGGCAGAGTATATAACTTACGTAATGTAAAGAAGAGATTCTTTTGTTGATGAAGTGGAAGGTCTCTGATTTCTCTAAAGTCTTAACTATGCCACGAAACAGATGCCCTTTTCGTATCATTGAGAGCGTCTGTTTTCTGACACAGTTAGGCGGAATCAGTAGCTTTTCAATTTGCCAACAAGACTGTCTCCTTAATTCATATGGTAACCAACTGCAGAGGAGAGATTTATATAATATATTTTTCGTTATTTACTATTATTTGGCGCCTATCTCGAGGGGGTGGCACAGTGATGGTAAACATGGAGCAAATGATTCCTCTAAACTATTCGAAGCAAAAAGCCACCATTGTTATTGTTCATCTGGTCCTTGTTGTTATACTTTGGAGGAACCAAGGCGCTCTAATGAACCAAAAGTGTACTAATTATCCCTTAATGTTTCATAATTGTGAGTTATTAATATTATTAGTAGTAGTTATTATTATTATTATTATTATTATTATTATTATTATTATTATTATTATTCATACAGTGTTGTGAGAGAGGAATGCCTACCTTATCAGAGTGAGAAATTAGGCAACGCTCGTGAATGCCAAGTGCCTGGAGGGTCTACCAACTTACTTCGGTGTCAGGTGAGTTGCAAAGTATTGTTTGTTACTCAACCATAAAGAAGATTGATTGATATATATTAGGCACCGCAACAGCGAGGTCATATAGCGCCAGAAAAAGGTGATAGAGAGGTGAGACAGCAAGCAGGAAGGAAATAGAAAGAAAATAGGTCACCATAAAAAGGATAGTATACTTTTGGCACACCGGAACATCTTGATTAATTCAAAAATATCAGTTCCCCAACACCTAAATATGAAAAACAACCCCACACCTTGAGGAGATTTAGGTGTCTCACAGCCTGTCTGAAACATATAAGAGTAACTCACGTAAGATTTTGACAGCTTCCCTCTGATCCTTAGCTGATAAACTTTCCAATAAATAGGTTAAGATACATCGTTTAATTTAATACAAGCAGCTACACACTACTTAAAACAATAACATGATATGTGAACATGAAAACATTAGGAGGCAAATTGTTAAAGTTACCCATAATTATGTGGATGATTGTTATTGACCACGACTGCCTCCATGGTCTGGAATAACGGGACTCCAGTGGGTTGCTGCCACAATTACGGTATAGTTGAGGAAGGGAGTTTCTTTACCTCCATGAGGGTCCCTCTATACCCTAGCACACTCCTTTCGTTGACCATAATACTGTCTTGCTTTATCTTTATGTTACATTATGATTACAATTTCCTGGCAAATCATCTACCAATTATCTTTGAATTATATGTTCCTATCAGTCATTCATAACTCTCTTCCATTACTAGACCAAGGTAAATAAACTCCCTTCCGCATCTGTACACAGAATTTGTATATAGTGTTGTGACTCAGATACTGTGAATACTACCTCGTCCAAGCCAATGATATATAAGCAGAAACAGATAGACCGATGCAGAGAGACTGAAATACAGACACAACAATGAGAACAGAATATAGGCTGACTGAAATAGATAAACTAACAACCTAACCACTGCATCATTTTTTATTTGTAGATTTACTTTTGCTGGTCTAGTATTTTGGTAAGAGTAAATTCATATTTGTATTTATCCTGTTTTCGAAGAGTGTGTAGGCGTATGTATATGTGTCTTTAAGAGAGAGAGAGAGAGAGAGAGAGAGAGAGAGAGAGAGAGAGAGAGATGAATGTATATCAAAACTCTGAACACTGATTATGACAATGGCAGCCACACACACACACACACACACACATACATATGGAGTTATGACCGGTAAATGAATCTGCATCTACATTCACACACGCCCCAAGTAACAATTTATCATAGTCAGTAACAAAACAAGCTACACATGACCTAGTTATTGTACAGTTGTTGCGGATGTATGAAACAGACAACACGTACAGCCACAATCAAATATCCACCGACACTTTAATCCTACCATAGTAGTAAATATCTTGGTAATAAAGAACAACACGTGTATGATGATTTTGCAGCACCTCATAATAATAATTGAGGGGGTTGAGTTGACATATAAGGTGTTGTATGATTATATTTTGATATGATACTTATTTATTTACACGATAGAAGGAAAGTGTCGGTGGATATTTGATTGTGGCTGTACACTCGTGATACATAATTTCTGACCAGAGTGTGAGGAGCAGAAAGCTTCGAATCGCCTAGTATTGCTCATTTTCCCACCCAGTACACATATAAAGGCTGAGTTCCAATGCTGGGTATGTATGTGTGGTGCCTGCCGTTCGTCTCTGGTCAGGGATTACGTATCACGAGTGTACACCTGAAACGGACGGGACCCCAGATTGAGCATAGGGTAGGATGAGACGTTATTAGTATGTGCAGAGGCGAGGCGTCCTAATCTATGCTGGATAAGGGGCCAATTCAAGGGGAGTTTCATTCTCTTGTTGGTAAATTAGAAGGCTACTGATTCCTACTAACTGCACCAGAAAACAGACGCCCTTAATTTATGGTACTAATAAGGGATCTGTTTAATGGCCTAGTTTGGAGGAATCAAAAACCTTCGAATGCAACAACAAAAGTGTGTTTGTTTCATGTATCCACAACTGACACAATAGCCAATTATAACTAACTCTACCTAACACAATAGCCAATAATTACTTTATTATAACTAACTCTACCTAACACAATAACCAATAATTACAGTATTATAACTAACTCTACCTAACACAATAGCCAATAATTACAGTATTATAACTAACTCTACCTAACACAATAACCAATAATTACAGTATTATAACTAACTCTACCTAACACAATAGCCAATAATTACAGTATTATAACTAACTCTACCTAACACAATAACCAATAATTACAGTATTATAACTAACTCTACCTAACACAATAGCCAATAATTACAGTATTATAACTAACTCTACCTAACACAATAACCAATAATTACAGCATTATAACTAACTCTACCTAACACAATAACCAATAATTACAGCATTATAACTAACTCTACCTAACACAATAACCAATAATTACAGCATTATAACTAACTCTACCTAACACAATAACCAATAATTACAGCATTATAACTAACTCTACCTAACACAATAACCAATAATTACAGCATTATAACTAACCTGAAGAAGAGAATTTGTGCTTTTGTAAACCTGTTACATAATTTTTTTTTTCAAGCATAAATAAATTGAGCATTGATTTCGTCATGCCTTGCACAATTTTTCAGCTGGATAATACATTGATTTCCTGTATTAGAAAGTAAAAAATAGTCAGTCCATTTACACACACACACCGGTTGCCAGTATTGAAAAAAAAAAAAAAAAAAAAAAAAAAAAAAATATATATATATATATATATATATATATATATATATATATATATATATATATATATATATATATATATATATATATATATATATATATATATATACACACACCACACTGGTTGCCTATATTGACAAAAAGTATTCATATACACACACACTGGTTGCCTTTATTTAAAAAACAAAATATTTATGCATTTACACACACACAAACTGGTTGTCTGAAGAAAAAAAAAATAATAATAATACACACACACACTGCAGCATGGTTGCCTGTATTACAAAAATCAGTTTATACACACACACACACACACAAGAGCTAGTGCATTGCTAACTTATCTTACTTACAGAACCGTAACCTGTACAGGATGGAGCCCGCTTACCGTATCTCTAGCAAGGTAGAAGACATCCAGTGGGAGATAATGAACAATGGTCCGGTACAAGGTGAGCAGCTAAGGGGACGGTATTCACAAAACATCTTAAGAGTTTCGACTTGATCGTATGTTTGTATTACTGACCGTACCATAGAGTTTCAGGCTCAGTTCGAAGCAATGAATGGTTTTGTTATTCTATTTGTATGAGCTGTTGTTATGTTTTCGAAGCAGTGTCGGGTACTAGTCTTCGCCATGAATGAATGCTTACGAATAACATCTTAAGTTAAGAGTGAACTTTGCTTTTGTGAATACGGCCCAGGATGGTGGCATGAAACTCGAAGTATACAAAGTCAGTCCATTTTAGGTTGCTATCAGCTGGTCCGTTCCGCGCATGACGTCGCACTGTCTATAAATATTATTATGATAGTGATATATTATATTAAAATAACATAATAATAATATCAATATTGTAACTATAGTTAAAAATAATATTGTTATCAATGTTATCGCAGAGTCTAATTATGTATACCCATATTTTGTCCTAACTACACCATGACGTCAACAAACCTGCCTACGGACTAACATGATTTACTTTGACTTTGGGTGGGATGGCTTAGTTTTGTGTATTCATCGTTTTATGCTGAAAAGATGAGGGTTTAGGGGGTAATGCGCTTTTGGTACATATAAGCGCCTTGATTCCTCCAAATTATGCCAGGAAACAGGACCAGATTAACAAATTTAATGGTGGCCAGTTGCTAGGAATAGTTTTTTGAAGGAATCAATTGCTCCAGAAACAACAACACTGTACTTTCCCATTCAGGGCAAGAAGCTTGGTTAATGTCCTTCCTTACCTGTGAAAAACGGATAAAACGCTGCAAGATTATGTCCCATTTTGTTCAAGATACTTTACTTAGAGACATGACGTTAGGATTAATGTGGTGATGCAAACTAGCGTAGCCTATCATCTTATCTTTATGAGACCCACAGATTATAACATACAGCAGCTACTATAATCACTATACAAATTATATTGATTTTTTTTTTTGTGGCAGGAATAATGCGTGTCACACCTGAACTGTTCATGTACGCATCTGGGGTGTACATGTGTAGGGAGCAGGATGAAGGTGATGAAGCTCCTATGCACTCGGTGCGTCTCATCGGGTGGGGAGAGACAAGTCTGCATCGTGGTGCCAGACCCACTAAGTACTGGGTGAGTAATACATGGTAACAGTAGGGACACGTCATGATGAAATACCTTTAAGAATTATGTACCATTCATTTTTCATCTTAAGTTAACAATACAAATCTATAGAATTGTCTTATGTATGTAATAGTGGGAACGAAGTAGCATTCATACATAACCTTAATTAATGAGCATCCCCCTATTAATACGCATTATTCAAGGTCAAAGAAGGCCTATTTTATCATTATTCATGTTAATTAGTTGAATTGGAGACATTTAAACGGAGATTCTGTTGTTGGTGAATTAAAAGGCCACTGATTCCTCCAAACTATGCCAGAAAACAGATGCCCTCAATAGTAGGCTACTATTATAGAGGATCCCTGTTTCGTGGCATAGTTTGAGGGAATCATAGACTTTTCATTTCACCAACAAAAGAATCTCCCCCTTTATGTTTTCTTTTCACTGCATGATTCCTTATTTTTTTATGCTGTACGAAAATTAGTGGAATAATGTGCTTTTATTTAATTAACCAGTGTCACATATTGTTATAATGATTTGCCTCTTTATGGTCGAGAAAAACTTGATGTTTGTATAGGGTACGTGGTGGTGTGAGATATTTTAACTTTTGCCCATTGTACTGTACTGTAGTTTATGTCCGCCCACTTCTGCTTGCTGCTGGCTGACCCGGGTTTATTATAAGGTCAGGAGGAGTCGGTGCGTTCTTTGCCATTAGATTCCACACATTATAGTGAGCAAAAGAATCCCACCCTCCGCTCTATTCTGAATTGATTTATTTTCGAATTAATTAATGCTAACTTATTTATTATTTTCATTGAAATAGTTAGTTTGCCTTGTAGTTTACTAACCCGTAGAATTAGTTTAATTGTCGGTTTTCCTACCATCAAGAAAAAAAATATTGATTATTAAAGTGTAACTGTAGACAATAAATGCCCCTATAATTGTCTCTGACTGTAATGAGAGTGAACATGGAATTATTCCCCCCACTAAAAAAAGTAAAATAAAATGAAATAAAATATAAAATAATTAATAATAGCAGTAAAAATGTTCAAATCCTCTGTTTACATCAGGATAAGATTAGTTTTCTTACTGTATTATTATCATCAGGTGGTGGCCAACTCGTGGGGTGAGGACTGGGGAGAAAGCGGGTTCTTCAGGATCCGTCGCGGCACTGACGAATGTGGAATAGAGTCTCGCATCCTGGCTGTTAGACCCCAAATTGACAGCCTCAATTATGGGAACTGAGGTTACTTGCAAGTTATGATATCAAGCTATTGGTGAATATTGTGGCACAATTTTTTTAGACTATAATACCGATATTCCCATAGTGGCTGGTAAGTAGGCTAACATTATATTCCCTGCATGGATCGTGTTATTCTCTCTGACAGTATATGGAGCAAACTTTTCTGGCCAACGGTTTCAAGGTCATTTTAAAACATTTCCTCCTTTCCTTCTATTTCTTCTTTCCCTAATTCCCACTTTTTTCCTCTCCCTTTCGTTTCTTTCCCTCCCTTTCCTTTTGTTCTTCATTCCCTACTTCCCACTTATTTCCTCTCCTTTTCGTCTCCTTCCCTTTCTTCTATTCTCCTTGTATACTGTGTTATTTTAAATCATTGTTGTTTAATAGTATACATACATTTCCCCTTACTTTGTATTTTATATTACATTGTGCTTATAGGAGACAGGACGATATATGTCAGAAATGTAAGTAGAGGACTTAATAACATTTATGTTTGGTACTTCTATTTGTAATAAATGCGTCTCTTCTCTATAGGTCCTTAAAATAATGTAAAGCGATGCATATATTGAATGTTTACCAAGTCTTGATACGAAGCTAAAGGCGATACTGTTTTCTAATGATTACTTTCCTTGCGTCTCTCAAGAGGTAATTGACAAGGAAATGTTTCTAAATGATATTAATTATGTACTTAGGCTACTTGAATTTCAATAAAATATATATCAAGATATTACTTTTTACCTGCAACAATCGCTTTCATTTATTTACCTTAATCAATATTGCAACTGAAATAACGGTATTTATTGAAAGAATTACCGTTTTTTGTAACAGGGTTGCCAGATCCGGCTAGGTCCCGGTATTTTGCGGAGAAATGCCATAGAAGAAAATAGTCTTAGAATTGTCTAAATAAGTGGGTAATGAAGGTAGAAAAACCGTACGTAATAACGGTAATTCTTTCAATATTTACCGAAATAACATTTTAGTAAATAACAATTATTGTTAAAATTTGTAGAACAAACAGGGAAACAGAAGTTATATATCTCGACACCATCATCCGGCAATAATTTCTTTGTTGTGTATGTGTGTTTATAGCAGTGTTGCCAAGTATGGTGAATTTTCCCTAGACATGGAGAATTAAAGTACCAATGGGGATTGTTCACGAGTAAATGGGGAAATTTCTACCAGACGAAATATCAAGAAGATGGTAAATGTGCGACTACCTTCAAGTGTAAACAGGGAATTTTTGAGGTAAATAGGAAAATTTTGATCTTGAAGATGGAGAAATTTCGTCAGGCAGACCTGGCAACACTGGTTTATAGTAATGCCTTGTTTTCCACTGGTGTTATGAGTTTGCACCATGGAGGTATAAAATCTGGAGACGGCATGACGTCACATAGGTGAAGCCAGTTTTCTATTGGTCGACTCACGAGTACACCCAAAACAATGGTCAGCTGTGATCTGGACACATCTTGTGGTGAGTGATATATTTCTCATTTTTTTAACCATTATCCCTACCTATGGATGTGTGAAAAGGGATCGCAGTGATACTATAATATTCCACACGTGAGGTGAGAACTTTATAACAATATATATTTGAGAAGGATGGGAAGTAAAACAGAATAAATTGCAGCGTCCGCCTGTGTCACACGTCCCATTGCAAAAAGATTTTACAATATTGGCTTGGATTGACTGTTTATCATAAATGTTGCTTGCTGAGATAATGGCAGCAACAGAAGGAAACAACTCAGAGACCATCCCAAGTACTGGGAAATGTTAAGTGTGCCTTGTGAAGGAGATAACTGAGAGACCATCCCAAGTAGGCAAGTATTGGTGGGTGTTAGTGGAATGCATAGGAGACATACATGTGTGTTACTGAGGGTGTGCATAAGTGTTAATAAATGTAATTTCATGTCATGTCATCTGACAAGAAATTTCAATTCAGTTTGTTGTTGTTGAAATCCCTCAGCCCCGAGCTCTTGAGGAAGACAAATGGCCTGAACTGGGATTTCCCACAGTGCTCTCAAAGAGTGTACAGTATGTTGTGTTATTAGTGAATGTGATTGTGTGCATTGCAGTCTTCCATAATGTGTTTAATAGAATGGGGTGCTGTGTTGCATCCTGGACATGCATCCACAATGGCTCCATCCAGCTTCTTCTGATATGTCAGAAGGGCTGGGTGGTGGCCACATTGCAGCCTGGCCAGGTGGACTCTGTCCTCACGGGGAAGGGAGGATTCTGATTGGTGGATGTCAGGAGGTCGTACATACATGCAGCTGAGTGTTATTCTTTAGTGTTTGGATGGATTGGTGAGTGATTTGAGTATGGATATGTTTCTGGAGACTGGTTTAGGGAGGGCAGAATGTAGGAGATGATGGTATTTATGTACTGGATGTTGTTGCTTGGCATGTGTGGGTGTTTTACCATGTAGTGAATGGTGTGGGTTTGTGGAGGCTGCAGCAAGTGTTTGTGTGCCTCTCATGTCAAGATGATCCTTGATCGTGAGGACTTTGGTTTCAAGGTGTAAGAGGTCTGTAGGTGTGGTATCTGTGCAGCCTGTGATTATATTTAGGGCTTTATTCTGTATTGTCAGCTTGTATAATGAACGACCTTTTCTACCATCATGTTTCTTCTCATGAATTACATAGTGTACAGCTCCGGACAGACCAAGCGACAACACCCTATCCATCAGCGACTAGGTTTGTGACTTGTCGGATCTGGCAACAGTTGCAGGTGGGGGGAGGGGAGATGTTAGTCACGCAGGGGTTCCCAAACTGGGGGTCATGACCCTGAGCCCTTTTCTGGGGGTCATGGAGGGTCTAACTGTTACATTCTTCACATTAAAATGTTAATAAATCAGTCATTGTTAATAAACATTGATAAAGATCAATGGAGATTTTATTTTTCTCAATGCTGTGATTAATATTTAAAATTTTAAAATATATCTGTGCCATTTGAAATTAGTACGATTTTAGAAGGCTTATAAATGTGGGGGTCATGACAGGTTTGGTACTGCTGTAAGGGGTCACGTACTAAAAAAGTTTGGGAAACACTGTGTTAGTGGGAGAGGAGGAGAGAAATGTGGGCGGGGCTATATAGGAGGTAATGTGGGAGGGTAACGAATGATCAGGTAGAGGAGACGTGTGTCAGGAGGAATGAATGAAGCATACACTGTGAACGGTGTCGAATCAGCAATTGTTTAAAGCAGGGTTCTTCAAACTTATTCAGTCGTGACCCAGTTTTTACTATGACATCATTCTCGCGACCCATACAGAAAGATCTTTTACAAATGTCCAGAATTGTCAACGTAAGAAAATACAAGGCTGAAAACTGAAACGCAATAATTATGATTAAAAGGTATTCTAACCAGAATTATAAGCACTGCCTCACCTACCCCTCCCTCTCTCCCTCTCTCTCAAGAAGGCTAGTATTTGTGCAATGATTTTGTTTTATTAATAATTAAATATATGAATATTCGAGTATAAAAATATGTTAGGTGGATTCATGTATGAACTTGATATTTATTTTATTGTCACGAAAATTATTATTTTATTTTATTCATGTATTTATTTTTGTGAGCCTGCGACCCAGTTTGGAGGAATTGGCGACTCAGTAATGAGTCGGGACCCGTAGTTTGAAGAACCCTGCCAGCTGGTTCAAAGAAGTGCATACTGCATTAACGTAGGTGAATATAGGAGAGAAAAATGTGATGATTTGAGGCGAGGGTGAGTGGGAAGAGGGTAAGACAAATGAAGGTGATTAGTTGAAAAGTAATAACAAAGAAATATTAATTAGACTATCTGTTACATTTTATCCTTTAAAATTCTACACAAAAGTTTGGAAACAAGTAAAGCACCCGCCAGACGTAGGGTACAGGTACGGTACCAGGAGAAACTGTGGTGCAACCAGCTGATAGAAATAATAGTACAGTACCAACGTTGCTGCTTCCAGTACCACTACAAAGGACTCTTCCATGGATTGTGAAGAAAGCAGATATTCTGTGGAGAGTGGAACTATTTCAAAAGAGGCTGCCACACATTCTGAGGAGAGCGGAACAGGAAGTACTTTAAAGGAAGCTGTGTTTGATCTCTCTCTGGTATCCTCAAATTCTCCCAACAAAACTGAATTAAAAAAAAAATTATCAGTAAGCCAAAGAAATCTAGTATCGGCAAATTAAAAGTTTACAGCAGTCCAGAAGACGTCTACAGAAAAGAAATTCCGACTTGAAAAATATCATTAGTGATTTGAAAAGAAATTATTTGCTGAGTACCAACAGTTTGAGTGTTTTGGAGGAATGTGGTAGTGGTGTAAAAGATCTTCTGAAAAGGCAAGTGGCAAAGAAATCCAACAAACCTGTACCTGTATCATATTCACCTGAACTTAGAAGTTTTGCACTAACATTGCATTTCTATTCACCACATGCATACATGCAGGTATGTTAGGAAAACCTTTGACACTTACCTACCACATCCATGGACAATAGAAAAATGGTACCAAGCTATACCAGGTGACCCAGGTTTTACTTCCACAGCCTTGACGCTTTACAAGCTAAATCAGTTGATACAGCTGCTAATGGTAGATCATTGCTGCGTAACCTTGTGATGGATGAAGTAGCAATACGCCAACATGTAGAGTGGGATGGAAAAAATATCACGGTTACATAGATATGGGAACTCAACTGGACAGTGCCACTTTGCCTGTAGCAAAAGATGCCCTAACATTTATGGTGGTAGCTGTCAATGCTAACTGGAAAATTCCTGTTGGATACTTCCTTATAAATGGACTTTATGGACAAGAAAGAAATAACATTGTGAAACAGTGTTTAGAGAAGCTGCATGCAGTGGGTGTTACTATTATTTCCCTTACTTTTGATGGGACAGGATCAAATTTAATTATGGTAAAAAACCTTGGCTGTAACCTTGACCATAATGACTTGCAAACTTGTTTTCCTCATCCAGTAACCAATAAGCATATTTTAATATTCCTTGATCCATGTCATATGCTCAAACTGGTGAGAAATACTCTAGCAGAAACATTTTGTTTAATGGACAGTGAAAGTAATGACATAAAATGGGAATATATATAGAGAAACTGCACAATTTACAACAACGAGAGGGACTTCATTTAGGTAACAAACTGAGGAGTAGACACATAGATTGGATGAAAAAGAAAATGAATGTGAAGCTTACTGCACAGCTGTTAAGTGAATCTGTGGCTTGTTCTCTTGAATTTTGTATGCATGAACAATTAACAGAATTTAAAGGTTGTGAGTCAGGCAACACTAAATTTCATTAGAATTTTCAACAAACTCTTTGACATTTTAAACTCTCGAAATTTGAAGGCATGTTAATGGAAACATCCAATAAATTTTAAAAATTATAAGAAATATGTTGAATTTATGAAGGAGGCCAAGACCTACATTATGTCACTTCAGCTGCCAAATGCAAAAACTTGTCTGATGAAGAGTAACAGGAAAACTGGATTCCTTGAATTTAATGTTTGTATAGAAAAGCCTAATTGGTGAGTATGAGAATACAGTTGCATGTCAGCAGTATGGCCTGAATTATTTACTAACATTCAAATTTAGTCAGGATCATCTTGAGCTGTTCTTTGGAAAATTACGTAGACAAGGAGGATGCAATAATAACCCAACAGCGAGACAGTTCCAGTCTGCGTACAAAAGGTTACTTGTCCATAATGATGTGCAAGATGTATTGCAGTCTGTCCCCATTTTATTAACAGTCTCGAGTAGTTATTTCAAGTATAGAAATATAGACTCTATGTCACCCTCAGTTCATGCAATAAATGCATCTCTTGGTAAAAGCAAAATGTTTGAGGAAAATACCCAAGAGACCGTTGCCTGTGATCATAACTATAGTTATATCCCCCACCCAACACATCTGACACTATGCTCACAAAAAATTGTTGCATATATAGCTGGGTTTGTGACTGCTTAACTAAAACAATCTTTAAAGTGTGAGACCTGCCTTGATGCCTTATAGTCGATGGGAAATGGGTGTAACAAGGGCGTTTAGTGAAAAAACTTGCAATAGTTTGTTTTATTGCATGAACTGGTTATATGGACCCTTAGGAACACCATATCCAAAATGGGACAAATGCGGCCATTTTAAACCTGAGAAAATCACACTTTTAACCCTTTCGGTAAGTACATTTTTCCACATTTTCACGTTTTTCTCCAAAACGGTGCATCGCACGGCTAAGAGGTATAGGTAACGAAAAAATAGGGGATTTAATTCTTCACAAGTTTCTCTCCGCAAGTTTTTGCTCTAAAACTTACAGTTTTTGCTTAGACAAGCCCAGAAATGGAACACGTATTTAAAAAAAAACTTGAAAAAATCAACTTTGCACTCAAATTTCCTTAATATCTCTCAAACTGCTAATTTCACGATAAAATATCATATAAATGATCTATTGATGTATGAACTAAATTAATCATGTTCAGTATCCTCGTCTATTAATGTGTTAACACAAGTGGTAGTTTGACACTCCTCACAAAAATCTGTACAGTAAAACCCATGTTTTTTGCATGAACAGCACTGCGTGTCACACAAAGCCTTTGCATTTGCATCGGATTACTTTAAGTAATGCATCAGGTGCAGGGCTGTTGTCCATCATGCAAGGAATTGATTTTTTTCCATCTCTCTTCCACCCCCAATCATCAGGTTTAACATCACAGTTTCCTAGCCAGACTTGTGTTTGATATGCACACGGACTGAGTGATATTTAACAGAGTCACTAGTAGGTGGCAGGTCTTTTACATCAACACTTCTCAAACTGCTTCCCAGTCTTCAAGTGCAGTTAGGTCGTCCTGTAGTCGAAGGCAGTCATTCCTATCTTTAATTGGTCTGTAGACTAAGCTATCGTCTGCAAAATGTCTAGTGGTAAAGGAAAGTGAGAGTGGGAGGTCATTAATGTATGAAAGGAAGAGAAGGGGACCCAGGACAGTGCCCTGGGTCCTTGCCTTGTTTTCCACTATTGGTGTTATGGGTATGCATTGCACTGTTTGTAATGAATGTGTGTAAGTTACAGTAATAAATCCTCTTTGTAGATTACACACCCAGCCATATGACCTCACTGTTGCGGCGCCTAATATCAATCAATCATTACACCCTCATATACCGTGTGGATAATGAGAGTTTATTTACTGTACACGGATTATCAGAAAACTATATAATACACACCCATAACAACAGTACAAAACGAGGGATTACTCTACAGTACAGTGCTCTATAAAGATATCATGTTAATTAAGGGGAGACTCAATATTCATATACGAATTTTGGGTAAAAACAATCGTACTGAGACTTTTGGCATTACGAGTTACTGTACGCATCAGTTCTGCCAGACGTATGTTTATGTTCGATTTTGTGCATATTTAAATGTCCAGCAGGGCATTTAAATGGATCAGCTGATGGGGAGTGTTGCCATATCATGTAGTGAAGATTTTATATATATTTTTTTTTCATTATCTTTGCTAATTATCTGAATGCAAACTGATGAGGGAGAGAGAATTGGTTGCCGCTCACACACACACACAGTATTGTCAAGTATGGAGAATTTTACCTAGACATGGAGAGTTTGAGGTACCAATGGAGAAATTATATAAAAATTGTTCAGGAGTAAATGGAGAAATTTCTACCAGACGATTTAAAGGCGAAATAATTATCAATACAATAATATGATGGTAAATATAAGATTATCTTAAGAGTAAACAAGGAATTTCTCAGGTAAAAAGGGATATTCTGATGTTGAAGTTGGGGAAATTTCGTCAAGCAGACCTGGCAACACTGGAAAAAGGGGAAATTCTGATGTTGAAGTTGGGGAAATTTCGTCAAGCAGACCTGGCAACACTGGTAAAAAGGAAAATTCTGATGTTGAAGTTGGGGAAATTTCGTCAAGCAGACCTGGCAACACTGGTAAAAAGGAAAATTCTGATGTTGAAGTTGGGGAAATTTCGTCAAGTAGACCTGGCAACACTACACCAGTGCACAGAGCTATACACATAGAGCGATCGACCCCGTGTTATTAGATAGGGGAGGAGCGTCGCCAGCCAGCCTGCTCGGCGGCCATTTTGAAATGCCCTTTGGCGCGCGCTTTGAACTCCCGTACATACTTGTATAGTATGTTTCTATCCACAGTTATTGACATTTCCCTGATTTGTAAAGCATTGTATCTTGTTATCTAATTATGCAGGTTATGTTAAATCAATTAACAAGGCTAAGATAATGTCCATACGGAAAATTATGCAAAGAAATTAAACTTAAACTGGTTTATTAAACAAGACAAATATATATAACTGTAATCTGTCTCCCTCTCCCTCCACTTACCTTACATACATACATACATATTACTCTAGTGTGACATTCATACATACATACATATTACTCTAGTGTGACATACATACATATTACTCTAGTGTGACATACATACATACTACTCTAGTGTGACATACATACATACATATTACTATAGTGTGACATACATACATATTATTCTAGTGTGACATACATACATATTACTCTAGTGTGACATACATACATACAGTCGTGGTCAATAATAATCATCCACATATGGGTAACTTTAACAATTTACTGTGTAATGTTTTCATGTTCACATATTATTTTATTGTTTTAAGCAGTGTGTAGCTGTTTGTATTAAATTAAACGATGGCACTATACCTATTTATTGGAATGTTTATCAGCTAAGGAACAGAGGGAAGCTGTCAAAATCTTACGTGAGTTACTCCTATATGGATGATTATTTTTGACCACGGCTGTACATACATACATACATATTACTTTAGTGTGACATACATACATACATATTATTCTAGTGTGACATATATACATACATACATATTACTCTAGTGTGACATATATACATACACACATTCTAGTGTGACATGCATATATACACACATATTACTCTAGTGTGACATACATACATTCATACTGAACAATGTGAACATAAAATACTTATCATAATAGAGATTAAGTACGTTGTATATATATATTATAAGAAGGTGACTGTGGATGAGAGCCAATGATAGTTTTGTTTATCTAACTCATTTCACCTATTAACCGAAATGTATTTATATTTAATCAGCCATTCACTGATATATCGGTTAAAGAAATACTTATTCATATATTGTGAGTCACTATAATGTAGTTAATATACCATATCATCAATGAAAGACCGAATAAATGAAATAATATTTTACCCTGGCATAAGCTACCAGTGAACACGTTAGAACACGCCTTATATTCTTTCGATCTCTTGGTGATAATGAATACTACTCAATGAGTCTTATCAAGTGTTACTCCAAGCTTATCTAGTCTGCTAAATTCCGTGATCATGACGTGGAAATTATAGCAAATATACTTTGTTGGATAGTTGACGAAACTGGTAAGATTAAGCCCCTATTGATACCACAGCTGTAAAGGAACTCTCACAGGTGTCATGGCTTTCATTTCCAAACTATTCCAAGCGACAAAATCATATAATTATTTTTGTTAATCTGCCAGGGGTCGGATACTCAAACGTATCCTAACTTAGGGCAGCCACGCCGTCCTATCTGACTTAGGGAGTCCTAAGATAGGAACAGGTTAGGACATCATATCTCATGCCCTAAGTTGGTATACTCAAAATTGTTTTAGGGCGTCCTATCCTGTTCCTAAGTAGTAAGGGAGTCCTAAATCTTCCTGGTTGCCCTATGTCGTTCAGCCAATCAGGGTGGCGTCTTTCAAGTGACTCGGACTGACTCCAGCCAATCAAAAGCAAGCTCGATCAGCTGACAAAAGTAAACACGAAACAAAACACCACGTTATGTGTAAGAGTGGTATAATGTGTGTGTCGAAACTGTAGAGAGTAAGACATAGATAGTATCTACTGCGAAATAACCGCCATCATTACTGACATTAGCTGGATATTCGGGAGAACCATAAATTCAGCAGGAGTTTCTCGTGTGCTTCTCCTTGGTTTCTTATCACCTTACGGATCCAAAAGAAGGACAAACCAGGAAGTTTGTCTGTGTTAAAACATATCGCCATGCAGTATAACCGTGACATTCTTAAATATCCCCTTAAAGGAGGTCTAAATTATTATAACACTCGTCTACTATTCGTTTCAGCGCCGGACAGACGCTGTTTTTCGCAAATATCTCCTAAACGAATCGTTGTATCAATATAATATTTCAGCACACTATTTTTAACACCCGGACCTAATTTATGGCTGACATACTATATTACTATATGTGTTATGTTAGGAGTTTACTGAGTGATATTAAGCCTAATCCAGTCATCATATCTAAGGCGTTATAGAGAATGGGACGAGTGTAGGGTACTCGTGTAACTCCTCCACCAACACCCGGAACACCCCCCACACCACTCCTTCCTTCCCTACCCCAATATCACATTATCCCCCTCCCCGTTTCACTCTTCACCCCACTATATACACCATCCCCCTGCCTTCTTTGATATTTTTTTTCTTATTCTAATTATGTACATAAATAATAGTTACATATGACAGTATGTATATAGGTATCGTTCATTAGTAATATTGCATAATATAGTTACTGTTGTGTGTGGATATGAAAACCAGAGTGGGTCAAATGACCATTAAAGCAATAGCTAATCCCGTTAATTGTTAATGGCCGTATAGCCGGATAATAACCGACATGTCTAAGGCCACCAAAAGGATGAAGTCAGTTCGGGTTTTGGCCAACCAAATAAAATCGTTCATGGTTGCTTCATGTGTTCTTTACCTTTTTAAATAAGCAATTTATGCCTTAATTGAATATCCACAGTCTCCCGTATCCCCTCCCCCTCTCTGAGGTATGAGGTACACTAGTGATGAGGGAGGCGAGGAGCTAGGGGGAGAAGAGGAGGGATAACGAGGGCGAGAAGGGGGAGAAGTAGTTGTGGTAAGGAATGGTTTGGGAGGGTGTTGGGGGGGGGGGCACACTTTCCTTCGAATGCATCAATATGACTGGCCAGTTTTGTGTTATTTTTCACGAGTAAACTCCTAACATAACACATATAGTAATATGGTATGTCAGCCATAAATTAGGTCCGGATGTTAAAGGTAGTGTGCTGAAATATTATACTTATACAACGATTCATTTAGGAGATATTTGCGAAAAACAGCGTCTGTCAGGCTCTGTAACGAATAGTAAAATAAATGAAACGTGCTAGACCTAACCACTACCCTCTGCTTGTATACATAGAGGTATACTGTATTACCAGATTTAACCAAATGGCTGCCGAGCACACCGTGACGCCACATGAAAACTCCCTATTGTCTCTTACAGTGAAAAAATATTAAGTAAATAATTGAAATGCTTAACACTTTCCCCAGATTTGCACCTGTGTGTATGAGAATGCATAGATTATGTGTGTGTGTGTGTGTGTGTGTAATTCATTTATTTTTAACCGTATGTGTGTCTGCACACTGAGTGTGTAACCTACGCACATACCATTAAGTTGCTTATATCTATGTAATTTTGATATCGGTTTCATTTGTAGTTTAATTTATTTTCATTAACATGAATTGAACTATTAGTCATGATCACACTCGATATCATTAATTATTTTAGCCTTTGGCTGCACTAAAAGATTGATAATATATGATGAATAATATACTGCTAAATTATGTGTGGCCACTTTTCAGTGAACGGTGAATGTCATTGTTTGGTGGTGAGGACTAAAACGCACGTGTTTCTATGTATTTGATGACTCTACTATGAAACTATGACAGTGTGGTTGGGGAGCATCCAAACAAACTATGGTAATAATGGAACGACCTGACAGATTTAGTACGTGGATATGGAGACTGAGTTTGTTGTTGGATATAATTTAAGTAAGACTGACAAGTGTGGTTGGTTGGGGAGGATCATAACGATCCCAAAGACAAATGCGGTGGGTTGGAGAGGATCATAACGAACCAAAAGACAAGTGTACATGTGGTTGGTTGGGGAAGATCATAACAAACCCAAGCCACTGTGGAATTAGCCCTATAATAAGCGTGACAATTTAAACTGCCGGCTCAAATTCTCTGATAACTACCAAAACAAACAATTAATCGTATGCCAGAAATTATTATATTTATGGTATTGACGATGGTGTGGTAATAGTACGATGATGATTATATAGGTAAACAACAGCTACAGTCATCCATCGTACCTTTACCACACCATCGTATACACCACAAAGTAATGTTCTTGAATACGGTCCACTAAATCGAGGAGCATTAAAAAAAAAAAAAAAAAAAGGAAAAGAGAAAGCGTACATAATTTTGACTAATCCCAAGCTAGCCTAATCTGTCAGACCCTTCCTTGAGGTGTTGTGGTGAATTCAGGTAATATTAATGTCAGTTGCCTTCTAACCTCGGTGTGGAGAGGGTCATATCTCTCGTTCGTGATTTTATTTCAAGAAACACGTGTGCTGTTATTAAAACTATTTATATATAAAGTTATTTGTACTCTATACCAACATACTGTGTGTACGTGTGCCCAATTGGAAAGGGAACAAAAGTAAGTGGATACGAGTAATGAGGACCAATATACTCCAAATGATAAATACGGTAAATATTGAAAGAATTACTGTTATTGTGTACGGTTTTTCTACCTTCATTACCCACTTCTTTAGACCATTCTAAGACTATTTTCTACCTTCATTACCCACTTCTTTAGATCATTCTAAGACTATTTTCTACCTTCATTACCCACTTCTTTAGACCATTCTAAGATTATTTTCTACCTTCATTACCCACTTCTTTAGACCATTTTAAGACTATTTTCTACCTTCATTACCCACTTATTTAGACCATTCTAAGACTATTTTCTTCTATAGCATTTCCTCCGCAATTGCCCCATTTCCAAGATAGGGCATATTCAAATGGGGCATTTTGAAATTAGCCTGACCTTACCTAGACCGCATCAGACTACCGGGAAATAACCGTGGTAAAGTACAGAAAATGACCAGCCAGGGCAAAATACTGGGACCTAGCCGGATCTGGCAACACTGCTACAAAACGGTAATTCTTTCAATAAATACCATAAAGACCTCTATGGAACTCAGGCATAGTGACGAACAATACAGGTTAAATGAGCCGAGGAGTAATCTGACAATGGGTTTCAGAGCGTTTGAAAGGTGTGCACCAAGGCCATTACATGTCAGGAGGAGTGAAAATTGTACGACATTTAAGAAAAGACTGGAAATACATCTGTTGGCTGAGTGTTGCGATACAGATGATATGAGTATTACAATGATTATAGTGTTACAACATGGATGATATGAGTATTACAATGATTATAGTGTTACAACATGGATGATATGAGTATTACAAGTGATTATAGTGTTTAATAATAATGAGAGAGGCCCTGTGAAGCACCATCTGCTGATGGAGCGGGACATAGAATATCCAACAACAAGTAACAAGTAACAAGATAACAGCTGCACGGTAAGTACTGAATTACTATCATGTTCCTTTTAGTCAGGGATACCGTAGAATACATCCGGAAGAAGGCCTTTTACCAGGTGGTCTGTGACTCCGGCTCCTCATCTTGACTGTCAATTCGTTGCCAACTCGTTAGAACAGAGCCCACTTAATTGTAGGTTTGATTGTAGTTGTGCTTTATATTGAAATATTTGTTTTTTACTTTTCCATTCCTTGTCCAGATTAATCTCAAACTTCCTTACACTTTCTGAATTTATGACATAATCGGGAAGGCTGTTCCATACATTTACAATTCTATAGCTGAATGAATATTTCCTTATGTCTAATCTTGGTCGTACTTTCTTGATCTTCTTACTATTATGTCCCCTTGTTCTAGTTTCCTCTGCTCTCTGAAATATATTGCCGCATACTCTCCTATCATATATATTATTTATAATATATTGATATATTGACATTTTTATTATTATAATGCTTTAATTATGTCTCCCCTATTTCTTCTGTATGTCAATGAAGGAAGATCTAATTTCTTCAATATTTCTTCATAATTCAACCCCTGTAAGGAAGGAATCATTCTCGTTGCTCGCCTCTGCATATTTTCAACTCTATTTATGTCTTTTTGTTTATATGGATGCTAAAAGAGGTCTCACCATGGCAGTATACAATGTTTTGAATAGTCTCTAAGTTTATAAATGTCCTTCTTATTAACCCAGACATCCTATTTGACCTATTAATTTTTTCTGCTAAAAGTCTTCTGAAATTAAGTTCACAATCTATCAGCACTCCTAAATCCTTTTCACAGTCTACCTGCTTCATTCCTCCATGCATTTCGTAATTAAAGACTTCTGTTTGTAGTTTTCCAATTCTCATCCATATGCACTTGTCAGGGTGAAAGGCATAAATGATGTAATAATGGAAGAACTTTCACGATTGATTTGAATGTGTGATAGTGCAGGAATTATCCATTGCTCCCTATGTATGGCAGACACGGCTTGTTGCTAGGCTGTGAAATACAGTGTGTCTTATTGCCTGGCATAGTTAGGAGGAATCTGTAGTCTCCAATTCACCATTTACATTATTATTATTATTATTATTGTTATTGACATTATTATTACTATTGTTATTGATATTATTATTAACATTATTATTATTATTATTGATATTTTTACTTTAAGATCATCCGACAGAACTCGTGGACACTTGTTTAATATATTTTGTCCTCATTTACAGACAGAGATTAGCAAAAGATCATTGGAAATTAGAATAATTAACATTTGGAATGGTTTGCCTCAGGAGGTTGTATCATCATCAAATTTAACACACTTCAAAAGACAACTGGCTTTGTATTTGGGGGACAGCTAGGCTCTTTGATTATTAATTTTTTATTTTATTCTTATTTTTATTTTTTGTATGAGTATGAGTGTAAAATTGTATAAATCTGAGCAGTGCAACAATACACTTTCCACAGTCAAGTTAAATACTGTAGGTAAATTCCTCGAACTTTTTGCTCTTGCATGACTGTTGGCATGTTATTGAAGGCAGCTCATCCTGGTAAGAGATTATTATTATTATTGACATTATTACACATCTGTTCACTGGTTATGACATAGATAATATGAACATAAATTAGAAGTGATTATAGTGTTAAATAATATTAAGGGAAGCCCTACGGAGCACCATCTGCTGGTGGAGCGGGGCATAGAATATATAACAACGAGTAACAAATATTATTATTGATATTATTATTGACAATATTATTATTATTTTTGATATTATTGTTATTATCATTATTATTATTATTACTGATATTATTATTATTATTATTGACATTATTATTAACGTTATAATAATTATTATTGATATTATTATTATAATTATTACTATTATTATTATTGACATTATTATTATTATTATTATAATGATTACTATTATTATTGACATTATTTTTGTTATTGATGTTATTAATATTATTATTATTATTACTACTATTATTATTGACATTATTATTACAGTATTATGATTATCATTATTGACATTATTATTATTATTATTATTATTGTTATTATTACTATTGTTATTGACATTATTATTATTATTTTATTATTATTACTATTGCTATTATCATTATTGTTATTATTGTTATTGTTATTATTATTGTTAATATCATTATTGACAATATTATTATCATTATTATTATCACTATTGACAAATTATTATTATTATTATTGACATAAATTTATTTTTTGGTTGACCACAGTCATTGGCGGGGAGGGGCTAATGAACTGTGATGGTGAAATACAGTCAATACAATTTCACCACACAGTTCCCTGTGGATAGAGGTCTTTTTTTTTTTTTTTTTTTTTTTTTGTCATTTTTTTCAGGTGCTATTTTTTTCAGGTGATTTTCTTAGTTTTTTTAAGGTGTTTTCTTTTTCAGCTGTAATTTCTTTTTCAGGTGGAATTTATTTTTCAGGTAGAATTTATTTTTCAGGTAGAATTTCTTGTATTATCATTATTATTATTATTATTATTATTATTATTATTATCATTATTATTATTATTATTATTATTATATTTACATTTATTAATTGGTTGACGACCACAGTTATTGGCGGGGAGGGGCCAATGCACTGTGATGGTGAAATATAGTCAATGCAATTTTACCACACAGTTCCCTGTGGATGGAGGTCGGTTTTTTTTTTTTTTTTTTTTTTTTTTTTTTTTTTTTTTTTTTGCATTATTTTATGTTATACTTTTCATGCATTATTTTTTTCCAGGTGTAATTTTCTTTCAGGTCTATGTTTTCCAGGTGCAATTTTCTTTCAGGTGTTATTTTTTTCAGGTGTTATTTTTTTCAGGTGTTATTTTTTTCCAGGTGTTATTTTTTTCAGGTGTAAATTCTTTTCAGGTGCTATTTTTTCAGGTGTTTTTTTTAGTTTTCTTTCAGGTGTTATTTCTTTCAGGTGTTATTTTTTCAGGTGTTATTTTTTCAGGTGTTTCCTTTTCAGGTGAAATTTCTTTTTCAGGTGTAATTTCTTTTTCAGGTGTAATTTCTTTTTCAGGTGTAATTTCTTTTTCAGGTGTAATATCTTTTTCAGGTGTAATTTCTTTTTCAGGTGTTATTTTTTTTCAGGTGTTATTGTTTTCAGGTGTTATTTTTTTTCAGGTGTTATTGTTTTCAGGTGTTATATTGTTTTCAGGTGTTATATTGTTTTCATGTGTTATTTTTTTCAGGTATTTTTTTATTTTTTTTAGATGTTATTTCTTTTTAAGGTGTTATTTCTCTTCAGGTATAATTTCTTTTATTATAAATATTATTATTGTCATTATTTTTATATTATTTTATTTATGCATTTATTTATTTTTTCGTAGACGACCACAGTCATTGACGGGGAGGGGCCAATGAACTGTGATGGTGAAAGACAGTCAATGCAATTTCACCACACAGTTCCTTGCGGATGGAGGTCTTTTTTTTTTTTTTATTTTAGGTGGCATTATTTTATGTAATTCTTTTTATGCATTATTTTTTTCCAAGTGTAATTTTCTTTCAGGTCTACTTTTTTCCAGGTGCAATTTTCTCTCAAGTGTAATTTTTTTCAGGTGTTATTTCTTTCCAGTTGTTACTTTTTTCAGGTGTTATTTCATTTCAGGTATAACTTCTTTTATCATTATTATTATTATTATTGTCATTATTTTCATATTTGATTTATGTATTTATTTATTTTTTGGTTGACGACCACAGTCATTGGCGGGAAGAGGCCAATGAACTGTGATGGTGAAAGACAGTCAATGCAATTTCACCACACAGTTCCCTGTGGATGGAGGTCGGATTTTTTTTTTTTTTTTTTTTTTTTTTTTTTTGCTTTGCTTTTTTTCAGGTGTTATTCATTTTTATTCATGTAATTTTTTTTCCAAGTGTAATTTTTTTTCAGGTCTATTTTTTTGTCAGGTGTTATTTTTTCAGGTGTTATTTTTTCAGGTGTTATTTTTTCAGGTGTTATTTTTTCAGGTGTTATTTTTTCAGGTGTTATTTTTTCAGGTGTTATTTTTTCAGGTGTTTTCTTTTCAGGTATTATTTTTTTTCAGGTGTTATTTTTTTCAGGTGCCATTTTTTTTAGGTGCCATTTTTTCAGGTTTTTTTCAGGTGTTTCCTTTTCAGGTGTTATTTCTTTTTAAGGTGTTATTTCTTTTTCAGGTGGAATTTCTTTTTCAGGTGGAGTTTCCTTTTCAGGTAGAATTTATATTATTATTATTATTATTATTATTATTATTATTATTATTATTATTATTATTATTTTATTTACGTATTTATTTATTATTTGGTTGACGACCACAGTCATTGGCGGGGAGGGGCCAATGCACTGTGATGGTGAATACAGTCAATGCAATTTCACCACACAGTTCCCTGTGGATGGAGGTCGTTTTTTTTTTTAGGTGGCATTTTTTTCTTATTTTTTTCATGCATTATTTTTTTCAGGTGTAATTTTTTTCAGGTGTTATTTTATTCCAGCTGTTATATTTTTCAAGTGTTATATCTTTTCAGGTGTTATTTTTTCAGGTGTTATTTTTTTTTTCAAGTGTAATATCTTTTCATGTCTTATATTTTTTTTTCAGGTGCTATTTTTTCATGTGTTTTTTCTTAGTTTTTTTCATGTGTTATTTCATTTTCAGGTGTAATTTCTTTTCAGGTGCTATATTTTTCAGGTGTTTTTTATAGTTTTTTTTTCAGGTGTTATTTTTTTCAGGGGTATTTTTTTCAGGTGTTATTTTTTTTCAGGTGTTATTTTTTTTCAGCTATAATTTCTTTTATTATAATAATTATTATAATTGTCATTATTTTTATATTATTTTATTTATGTATTAGTATATTTTTTGGTTGACGACCACAGTCATTGGCAGGGAGGGGCCAATGAACTGTGATGGTGAAATACAGTCAATGCAATTTTACCACACAGTTCCCTGTGGATGGAGTTTTTTTTTTTTAGGTGGCATTTTTTTATGTTATTTATTTACATGTATTATTTTTTTCCAGGTGTAATTTTCTTTCAGGTCTTTTCTTTCAGGTGCAATTTTCTTTCAGGTGCAATTTTCTTTCAGGTGTAATTTTTTTCAGATGTTATTTTTTTCAGATGTTATTTTTTTTAATGTGTTATTTCTTTTCAGGTGTTATTTCTTTTCAGGTGTATTTTTTTCAGGTGTAATTTTTTTCCAGGTGTTATTTTTCTCCAGGTGTTATTTTTTTAGGTGCTATTTTTATCAGGTGTTTTTTTTAGTATTTTTTTAAGTTTTTCTCAGGTGTTTTTTTTAGTTTTTTTTATTTGTCAGGTGTTTTTTTTATTTTTCAGGTTTTTTTTCAGGTGTTATTTCTTTTTCAGGTGTTTTTTTTTCAGGTGGAATTTCTTTTTCAGGTGGAATTTCTTTTTCAGGTGGAATTTCTTTTTCAGGTGGAATTTCTTTTTCAGGTAGAATTTATATTATTATTATTATTATTTTATTTACATATTTATTTATTATTTGGTTGACGACCACAGTCATTGGCGGGGAGGGGCCAATGCACTGGGATGGTGAAATACAGTCAATGCTATTTCTCCACACAGTTCCCTGTGGATGGAGGTCGTTTTTTTTCTTTCTTTTTTTTAGGTGGCATTTTTTGTTATTTTTTTCATGCATTATTTTTTTCCAGGTTTAATTTTCTTTCAGGTCTATTTTTTTGTCAGGTGCAATTTTCTTTCAGGTGTAATTTTTTTCAGGTGTTATATTATTCCAGCTGTTACTTTTTTCAGGTGTTATTTCTTTTCAGGTGCTATTTCTTTTCAGGTGTTATTCCTTTTCAGGTGTTATTTCGTTTCAGGTGTTATTTCGTTTCAGGTATTATTTTTTTTCCAGGTATTATGTTTTTTTAGGTGCTATTTTTTCAGGTGTTTTTCTTTCAGGTGTTTTTTTAGGTGTTTTTTTCAGGTGGAATTTCTTTTTCAGGTGGAATTTCTTTTTCAGGTGTTATTTCTTTTTCAGGTGGAATTTCTTTTTCAGGTGGAATTTCTTTTTCAGGTGGAATTTCTTTTTCAGGTGGAATTTCTTTTTCAGGTCGAATTTCTTTTTCAGGTCGAATTTCTTTTTCAGGTGGAATTTCTTTTTCAGGTGGAATTTCTTTTTCAGGTGGAATTTCTTTTTCAGGTGGAATTTCTTTTTCAGGTGGAATTTCTTTTTCAGGTGGAATTTCTTTTTCAGGTCGAATTTCTTTTCAGGTGGAATTTCTTTTTCAGGTGGAATTTCTATTATTATTATTATTATATTTACATATTTATTTATTATTTGGTTGACGACCACAGTCATTGGCGGGGAGGGGCCAATGCACTGGGATGGTGAAATACAGTCAATGCTATTTCTCTACACAGTTCCCTGTGGATGGAGTTTTTTTTTTTTTTTTTTTTTTTTAGGTGGCATTTTTTTGTTATTTGTATCATGCATTATTTTTTTCCAGGTTTAATTTTCTTTCAGGTCTATTTATTTGTCAGGTGCAATTTTCTTTCAGGTGTAATTTTTTTCAGGTGTTATTTTATTCCAGCCGTTATTTTTTCAGGTGTTATTTATTTTCAGGTGTTATTTCGGTTCAGGTGTTGTTTTTTCCAGGTATTATGTTGTTTTAGGTACTATTTTTTCAGGTGTTTTTTTTCAGGTGTTATTTCTTTTTCAGGTGTAATTTCTTTTTCAGGTGCAATTTCTGTTTCAGGTGGAATTTATTTTATTAATATTATTATTATTATTATTATTATTATTATTATCCTGTTTTATTTACATATTTATTTATTATTTGGTTGACGACCACAGTCATTGGCGGGGAGGGGCCAATGCACTGGGATGGTGAAATACAGTAAATGCAATTTCACCACACAGTTCCCTGTGGTTGGAGGTCGTTTTTTTTTCTTTCTTTTTTTTAGGTGGCATTTTTTGTTATTTTTTTCATGCATTATTTTTTTCCAGGTTTAATTTTCTTTCAGGTCTATTTTTGGGTCAGGTGCAATTTTCTATTAGGTGTAATTTTTTTCAGATGTTATTTTTTTCAGGCATTATTTTTTCAGGTATTATTAACCTTTTCAGGTGTTATTTCTTTTTCAGGTGTAATTTCTTTTCAGGTGTTATTTTTTTCAGGTCTTATGTTTTTTTTAGGTGCTATTTTTGTCAAGGTGTTTTTTACAGTTGTTTTAGGTGTTATTTTTTTCAGGGGCATTTTTTTCAGGTGTTATTTCTTTTTTCAGGTGTTATTTCTTTTTTCAGGTGTTATTTCTTTTTTCAGGTGATATTTCTTTTTTCATGTGTTATTTCTTTTTCAGGTGTTATTTCTTTCATTATAATTATTGTAATTATTGTTATATTATTTTATTTATGTATTAATTTTTTTTTTTTGGTTGACGACCACAGTTATTGGCTGGGAGTGGCCAATGAACTGTGACGGTGAAAAACAGTCAATGTAATATTACCACACAGTTCCCTGTGGATGGAGGTCATTTTTTTTTTTTTTTTTTAAGGTGGCATTTATTTCAAGTTATTTTTTTTATTCATGTATTTTTTTTCCAAGTGTAATTTTCTTTCAGGTGTAGTTAGGTGTTATTTTATTCCAGCTGTTATTTTTTTCAGGTATTATTTCTTTTCAGGTGTTATTTTTTCAAGTGTTATTTCGTTTCAGGCGTTATTTTGTTTATGGTTTTATTTTTTTCCAGGTCATATGTTTTTGTAGGTGCTATTTTTTCAGTTTTTTTTGTTTTTAGTTTTTTTTCAGGTGTTTTTTTTTTAGTATTTTTTCAAGTTTTTTTCAGGTGTTTTTTTTAGTTTTTTTTTATTTGTCATGTGTTTTTTTTATTTTTCAGGGTTTTTTTCAGGTGGAATTTCTTTTTCAGGTGGAATTTCTTTTTAAGGTGGAATTTCTTTTTCAGGTGGAATTTCTTTTTCAGGTGGAATTTCTTTTTCAGGTGGAATTTCTTTTTCAGGTAGAATTTATATTATTATTATTATTATTATTATTATTATTATTATTTTATTTACATATTTATTTATTATTTGGTTGACGACCACAGTCATTGGCGGGGAGGGGCCAATGCACTGGGATGGTGAAATACAGTCAATGCTATTTCTCCACTCAGTTCCCTGTGGATGGAGGTCGTTTTTTTTTTTTTTTTTTTTTTTAAGGTGGCATTTTTTTTGTTATTTTTATCATGCATTATTTTTTTCCAGGTGTTATTTTCTTTCAGGTCTATTTTTTTGTCAGGTGCAATTTTCTTTCAGGTGTAATTTTTTTCAGGTGTTATATTATTCCAGCTGTTATTTTTTTCAGGTGTTATTTCTTTTCAGGTGTTATTTCTTTTCAGGTGTTATTTCGTTTCAGGTGTTATTTCGTTTCAGGTATTATTTTTTTTCCAGGTATTATGTTTTTTTAGGTGCTATTTTTTCAGGTGTTTTTTTTCAGGTGTTTTTTTAGGTGTTTTTTTCAGGTGGAATTTATTTTTTAGGTGGAATTTCTTTTTCAGGTGGATTTTCTTTTTCAGGTGAATTTTCTTTTTCAGGTGGAATTTCTTTTTCAGGTGGAATTTCTTTTTCAGGTGGAATTTCTTTTTCAGGTGGAATTTCTTTTTCAGGTGGAATTTCTTTTTCAGGTGGAATTTCTTTTTCAGGTGGAATTTTTTTTTCAGGTGGAATTTCTTTTTCAGGTGGAATTTCTTTTTCAGGTGTAATTTCTTTTCAGGTGTTATTTTTTTCAGGTCTTATGTTTTTTTTAGGTGCTATTTTTGTCAAGGTGTTTTTTACAGTTGTTTTAGGTGTTATTTTTTTCAGGGGTATTTTTTTCAGGGGTATTTTTTTCAGGTGTTATTTCTTTTTTCAGGTGTTATTTCTTTTTTCAAGTGTTATTTCTTTTTTCAGGTGTTATTTCTTTCATTATAATTATTGTAATTATTGTTATATTATTTTATTTATGTATTAATTTTTTTTTTTGGTTGACGACCACAGTTATTGGCGGGGAGTGGCCAATGAACTGTGACGGTGAAAAACAGTCAATGTAATATTACCACGCAGTTCCCTGTGGATGGAGGTCATTTTTTTTTTTTTTTTTTTTAGGTGGCATTTATTTCAAGTTATTTTTTTTATTCATGTATTTTTTTTCCAAGTGTAATTTACTTTCAGGTGTAGTTAGGTGTTATTTTATTCCAGCTGTTATTTTTCTCAGGTATTATTTCTTCAGGTGTTATTTTTTCAAGTGTTATTTCTTTTCAGGCGTTATTTTGTTTATGGTTTTATTTTTTTCCAGGTCTTATGTTTTTGTAGGTGCTATTTTTTCAGGTTTTTTGGTTTTAGTTTTTTTTCAGGTGTTTTTTTTAGTATTTTTTCAAGTTTTTTTCAGGTGTTTTTTTTAGTTTTTTTTATTTGTCATGTGTTTTTTTTATTTTTCAGGGTTTTTTTCAGGTGTCATTTCTTTTTCAGGTGGAATTTCTTTTTCAGGTGGAATTTCTTTTTCAGGTGGAATTTCTTTTTCAGGTAGAATTTATATTATTATTATTATTATTATTTTATTTACATATTTGTTTATTTGGTTGACGACCACAGTCATTGGCGGGGAGGGGCCAATGCACTGGGATGGTGAAATACAGTCAATGCTATTTCTCCACACAGTTCCCTTTGGATGGAGGTCGTTTTTTTTTTTTTTTTTTTTTTTTTAAGGTGGCATTTTTTTGTTATTTTTATCATGCATTATTTTTTTCCAGGTGTTATTTTCTTTCAGGTCTATTTTTTTGTCAGGTGCAATTTTCTTTCAGGTGTAATTTTTTTCAGGTGTTATATTATTCTAGCTGTTATTTCTTTTCAGGTGTTGTTTCTTTTCAGGTGTTATTTCTTTTCAGGTGTTATTTCGTTTCAGGTATTATTTCGTTTCAGGTATTATTTTTTTTCCAGGTATTATGTTTTTTTGGGTGCTATTTTTTCAGGTGTTTTTTTTCAGGTGTTTTTTTAGGTGTTTTTTTCAGGTGGAATTTATTTTTCAGGTGGAATTTCTTTTTCAGGTGGAATTTCTTTTTCAGGTGGAATTTCTTTTTCAGGTGGTATTTCTTTTTCAGGTGGAATTTCTTTTTCAGGTGGAATTTCTTTTTCAGGTGGAATTTCTTTTTCAGGTGGAATTTCTTTTTCAGGTGGAATTTCTTTTTCAGGTGGAATTTCTTTTTCAGGTGAAATTTCTTTTTCAGGTGAAATTTCTTTTTCAGGTGTTATTTTTTTCAGGTGTTATTTTTTTCAGGTGTTATTTTTTTCAGGTCTTATGTTTTTTTTAGGTGCTATTTTTGTCAAGGTGTTTTTTACAGTTGTTTTAGGTGTTATTTTTTTCAGGGGTATTTTTTTCAGGGGTATTTTTTTCAGGTGTTATTTCTTTTTTCAGGTGTTATTTCTTTTTTCAAGTGTTATTTCTTTTTTAATGTGTTATTTCTTTTTTCAGGTGTTATTTCTTTCATTATAATTATTGTAATTATTGTTATATTATTTTATTTATGTATTAATTTTTTTTTTTGGTTGACGACCACAGTTATTGGCGGGGAGTGGCCAATGAACTGTGACGGTGAAAAACAGTCAATGTAATATTACCACGCAGTTCCCTGTGGATGGAGGTCATTTTTTTTTTTTTTTTTTTTTAGGTGGCATTTATTTCAAGTTATTTTTTTTATTCATGTATTTTTTTTCCAAGTGTAATTTTCTTTCAGGTGTAGTTAGGTGTTATTTTATTCCAGCTGTTATTTTTCTCAGGTATTATTTCTTCAGGTGTTATTTTTTCAAGTGTTATTTCTTTTCAGGCGTTATTTTGTTTATGGTTTTATTTTTTTCCAGGTCATATGTTTTTGTAGGTGCTATTTTTTCAGGTTTTTTGGTTTTAGTTTTTTTTCAGGTGTTTTTTTTAGTATTTTTTCAAGTTTTTTTCAGGTGCTTTTTTTAGTTTTTTTTATTTGTCATGTGTTTTTTTTATTTTTCAGGTTTTTTTTCAGGTGTCATTTCTTTTTCAGGTGGAATTTCTTTTTCAGGTGGAATTTCTTTTTCAGGTGGAATTTCTTTTTCAGGTGGAATTTCTTTTTCAGGTGGAATTTCTTTTTCAGGTGGAATTTCTTTTTCAGGTGGAATTTTTTTTTCAGGTGGAATTTCTTTTTCAGGTGGAATTTCTTTTCAGGTGGAATTTCTTTTCAGGTGTTATTTTTTTCAGGTCTTATGTTTTTTTTAGGTGCTATTTTTGTCAAGGTGTTTTTTACAGTTGTTTTAGGTGTTATTTTTTTCAGGGGTATTTTTTTCAGGGGTATTTTTTTCAGGTGTTATTTCTTTTTTCAGGTGTTATTTCTTTTTTCAAGTGTTATTTCTTTTTTAATGTGTTATTTCTTTTTTCAGGTGTTATTTCTTTCATTATAATTATTGTAATTATTGTTATATTATTTTATTTATGTATTAATTTTTTTTTTTGGTTGACGACCACAGTTATTGGCGGGGAGTGGCCAATGAACTGTGACGGTGAAAAACAGTCAATGTAATATTACCACGCAGTTCCCTGTGGATGGAGGTCATTTTTTTTTTTTTTTTTTTTTAGGTGGCATTTATTTCAAGTTATTTTTTTTATTCATGTATTTTTTTTCCAAGTGTAATTTACTTTCAGGTGTAGTTAGGTGTTATTTTATTCCAGCTGTTATTTTTCTCAGGTATTATTTCTTCAGGTGTTATTTTTTCAAGTGTTATTTCTTTTCAGGCGTTATTTTGTTTATGGTTTTATTTTTTTCCAGGTCTTATGTTTTTGTAGGTGCTATTTTTTCAGGTTTTTTGGTTTTAGTTTTTTTTCAGGTGTTTTTTTTAGTATTTTTTCAAGTTTTTTTCAGGTGTTTTTTTTAGTGTTTTTTATTTGTCATGTGTTTTTTTTATTTTTCAGGTTTTTTTTCAGGTGTCATTTCTTTTTCAGGTGGAATTTCTTTTTCAGGTGGAATTTCTTTTTCAGGTGGAATTTCTTTTTCAGGTAGAATTTATATTATTATTATTATTATTATTATTTTATTTACATATTTGTTTATTTGGTTGACGACCACAGTCATTGGCGGGGAGGGGCCAATGCACTGGGATGGTGAAATACAGTCAATGCTATTTCTCCACACAGTTCCCTTTGGATGGAGGTCGTTTTTTTTTTTTTTTTTTTTTTTTTAAGGTGGCATTTTTTTGTTATTTTTATCATGCATTATTTTTTTCCAGGTGTTATTTTCTTTCAGGTCTATTTTTTTGTCAGGTGCAATTTTCTTTCAGGTGTAATTTTTTTCAGGTGTTATATTATTCTAGCTGTTATTTCTTTTCAGGTGTTGTTTCTTTTCAGGTGTTATTTCTTTTCAGGTGTTATTTCGTTTCAGGTATTATTTCGTTTCAGGTATTATTTTTTTTCCAGGTATTATGTTTTTTTGGGTGCTATTTTTTCAGGTGTTTTTTTTTCAGGTGTTTTTTTAGGTGTTTTTTTCAGGTGGAATTTATTTTTCAGGTGGAATTTCTTTTTCAGGTGGAATTTCTTTTTCAGGTGGAATTTCTTTTTCAGGTGGAATTTCTTTTTCAGGTGGAATTTCTTTTTCAGGTGGTATTTCTTTTTCAGGTGGAATTTCTTTTTCAGGTGGAATTTCTTTTTCAGGTGGAATTTCTTTTTCAGGTGGAATTTCTTTTTCAGGTGGAATTTCTTTTTCAGGTGAAATTTCTTTTTCAGGTGTTATTTTTTTCAGGTCTTATGTTTTTTTTAGGTGCTATTTTTGTCAAGGTGTTTTTTACAGTTGTTTTAGGTGTTATTTTTTTCAGGGGTATTTTTTTCAGGGGTATTTTTTTCAGGTGTTATTTCTTTTTTCAGGTGTTATTTCTTTTTTCAAGTGTTATTTCTTTTTTAATGTGTTATTTCTTTTTTCAGGTGTTATTTCTTTCATTATAATTATTGTAATTATTGTTATATTATTTTATTTATGTATTAATTTTTTTTTTTGGTTGACCACAGTTATTGGCGGGGAGTGGCCAATGAACTGTGACGGTGAAAAACAGTCAATGTAATATTACCACGCAGTTCCCTGTGGATGGAGGTCATTTTTTTTTTTTTTTTTTTTTAGGTGGCATTTATTTCAAGTTATTTTTTTTATTCATGTATTTTTTTTCCAAGTGTAATTTTCTTTCAGGTGTAGTTAGGTGTTATTTTATTCCAGCTGTTATTTTTCTCAGGTATTATTTCTTCAGGTGTTATTTTTTCAAGTGTTATTTCTTTTCAGGCGTTATTTTGTTTATGGTTTTATTTTTTTCCAGGTCATATGTTTTTGTAGGTGCTATTTTTTCAGGTTTTTTGGTTTTAGTTTTTTTTCAGGTGTTTTTTTTAGTATTTTTTCAAGTTTTTTTCAGGTGCTTTTTTTAGTTTTTTTATTTGTCATGTGTTTTTTTTATTTTTCAGGTTTTTTTTCAGGTGTCATTTCTTTTTCAGGTGGAATTTCTTTTTCAGGTGGAATTTCTTTTTCAGGTGGAATTTCTTTTTCAGGTAGAATTTATATTATTATTATTATTATTATTATTATTTTATTTACATATTTGTTTATTATTTGGTTGACGACCACAGTCATTGGCGGGGAGGGGCCAATGCACTGGGATGGTGAAATACAGTCAATGCTATTTCTCCACACAGTTCCCTTTGGATGGAGGTCGTTTTTTTTTTTTTTTTTTTTTTTTTTTTTTTTTAAGGTGGCATTTTTTTTGTTATTTTTATCATGCATTATTTTTTTCCAGGTGTTATTTTCTTTCAGGTCTATTTTTTTGTCAGGTGCAATTTTCTTTCAGGTGTAATTTTTTTCAGGTGTTATATTATTCTAGCTGTTATTTTTTTCAGGTGTTATTTCTTTTCAGGTGTTATTTCTTTTCAGGTGTTATTTCGTTTCAGGTATTATTTCGTTTCAGGTATTATTTTTTTTCCAGGTATTATGTTTTTTTAGGTGCTATTTTTTCAGGTGTTTTTTTTCAGGTGTTTTTTTAGGTGTTTTTTCAGGTGGAATTTATTTTTCAGGTGGAATTTATTTTTCAGGTGGAATTTCTTTTTCAGGTGGAATTTCTTTTTCAGGTGGAATTTCTTTTTCAGGTGGAATTTCTTTTTCAGGTGGAATTTCTTTTTCAGGTGGAATTTCTTTTTCAGGTGGAATTTCTTTTTCAGGTGGAATTTCTTTTTCAGGTGGAATTTCTTTTTCAGGTGGAATTTCTATTATTATTATTATTATATTTACATATTTATTTATTATTTGGTTGACGACCACAGTCATTGGCGGGGAGAGGCCAATGCACTGGGATGGTGAAATACAGTCAATGCTATTTCTCCACACAGTTCCCTGTGGATGGAGGTGTTTTTTTTTTTTGTTTTTTTTTAGGTGGCATTGTTTTGTTATTTGTATCATGCATTATTTTTTTCCAGGTGTAATTTTCTTTCAGGTCTATTTTTTTGTCAGGTGCAATTTTCTTTCAGGTGTAATTTTTTTCAGGTGTTATATTATTCCAGCTGTTATTTTTTTCAGGTGTTATTTCTTTTCAGGTGTTATTTCTTTTCAGGTGTTATTTCTTTGCAGGTGTTATTTCGTTTCAGGTATTATTTCGTTTCAGGTATTATTTTTATCCCAGGTATTATGTTTTTTTAGGTGCTATATTTTCAGGTGTTTTCTTTTCAGGTGTTTTTTTAGGTGTTTTTTTCAGGTGGAATTTCTTTTTCAGGTGGAATTTCTTTTTCAGGTGGAATTTCTTTTTCAGGTGGAATTTCTTTTTCAGGTGGAATTTCTTTTTCAGGTGGAATTTCTTTTTCAGGTGGAATTTCTTTTTCAGGTGGAATTTCTTTTTCAGGTGGAATTTCTTTTTCAGGTGGAATTTCTTTTTCAGGTGGAATTTATTTTTCAGGTGGAATTTATTTTTCAGGTGGAATTTCTTTTTCAGGTGGAATTTCTTTTTCAGGTGGAATTTCTTTTTCAGGTGGAATTTCTTTTTCAGGTGGAATTTCTTTTTCAGGTGGAATTTCTTTTTCAGGTGGAATTTCTTTTTCAGGTGGAATTTCTTTTTCAGGTGGAATTTCTTTTTCAGGTGGAATTTCTTTTTCAGGTGGAATTTCTTTTTCAGGTGGAATTTCTTTTCAGGATGGAATTTCTTTTTCAGGTGGAATTTCTATTATTATTATTATATGTACATATTTATTTATTATTTGGTTGACGACGACAGTCATTGGCGGGGAGGGGCCAATGCACTGGGATGGTGAAATACAGTCAATGCTATTTCTCCACACAGTTCCCTGTGGATGGAGGTGTTTTTTTTTTTTTTAGGTGGCATTTTTTTGTTATTTGTATCATGCATTATTTTTTTCCAGGTGTAATTTTCTTTCAGGTCTATTTTTTTGTCAGGTGCAATTTTCTTTCAGGTGTAATTTTTTTCAGGTGTTATTTTATTCCAGCTGTTATTTTTTCAGGTGTTATTTATTTTCAGGTGCTATTTCGTTTCAGGTGTTGTTTTTTCCAGGTATTATGTTGTTTTAGGTGCTATTTTTTCAGGTGTTTTTTTTCAGGTGTTATTTCTTTTTCAGGTGTTATTTCTTTTTCAGGTGTAATTTCTTTTTCAGGTGCAATTTCTTTTTCAGGTGCAATTTCTTTTTCAGGTGCAATTTCTTTTTCAGGTGCAATTTCTTTTTCAGGTGGAATTTATTTTATTATTATTATTATTATTATTATTATTATTATACTTTTTTATTTACATATTTATTTATTATTTGGTTGACGACCACAGTCATTGGCGGGGAGGGGCCAATGCACTGGGATGGTGAAATACAGTCAATGCAATTTCACCACACAGTTCCCTGTGGATGGAGGTCGTTTTTATTTTTCTTTCTTTTTTTTAGGTGGCATTTTTTGTAATTTTTTTCATGCATTATTTTTTTCAAGGTTTAATTTTCTTTCAGGTCTATTTTTGGGTCAGGTGCAATTTTCTATCAGGTGTAATTTTTTTCAGATGTTATTTCTTTTCAGGCATTATTTTTTCAGGTATTCTTAACCTTTTCAGGTGTTATTTCTTTTTCAGGTGTAATTTCTTTTCAGGTGTTATTTTTTTCAGTTCTTATGTTTTTTTTAGGTGCTATTTTTGTCAAGGTGTTTTTTACAGTGGTTTTAGGTGTTATTTTTTTCAGGGGTATTTTTTTCAGGTGTTATTTCTTTTTTCAGGTGTTATTTCTTTTTTCAGGTGTTATTTCTTTTTTCATGTGTTATTTCTTTTTCAGGTGTTATTTCTTTCATTATAATTATTGTAATTATTGTTATATTATTTTATTTATGTATTAATTTTTTTTTTTGGTTGACGACCACAGTTATTGGCGGGGAGTGGCCAATGAACTGTGACGGTGAAAAACAGTCAATGTAATATTACCACACAGTTCCCTGTGGATGGAGGTCATTATTTTTTTTTTTTTTAAGGTGGCATTTTTTTCAAGTTATTTTTTTTATTCATGTATTTTTTTTCCAAGTGTAATTTTCTTTCAGGTGTAGTTAGGTGTTATTTTATTCCAGCTGTTATTTTTTTCAGGTATTATTTCTTTTCAGGTGTTATTTTTTCAAGTGTTATTTCTTTTCAGGCGTTATTTTGTTTATGGTTTTATTTTTTCCAGGTCTTATGTTTTTGTAGGTGCTATTTTTTCAGGTTTTTTTGTTTTTAGTTTTTTTAGGTGTTTTTTTTTAGTATTTTTTCAAGTTTTTTTCAGGTGTTTTTTTTAGTTTTTTTTATTTGTCATGTGTTTTTTTTATTTTTCAGGTTTTTTTCAGGTGTTATTTCTTTTTCAGGTGGAATTTCTTTTTAAGGTGGAATTTCTTTTTCAGGTGGAATTTCTTTTTCAGGTGGAATTTCTTTTTCAGGTGGAATTTCTTTATCAGGTAGAATTTATATTATTATTATTATTATTATTATTATTATTATTGTTATTATTTTATTTACATATTTATTTATTATTTGGTTGACGACCACAGTCATTGGCGGGGAGGGGCCAATGCACTGGGATGGTGAAATACAGTCAATGCTATTTCTCCACTCAGTTCCCTGTGGATGGAGGTCGTTTTTTTTTTTTTTTTTTAAGGTGGCATTTTTTTTGTTATTTTTATCATGCATTATTTTTTTCCAGGTGTTATTTTCTTTCAGGTCTATTTTTTTGTCAGGTGCAATTTTCTTTCAGGTGTAATTTTTTTCAGGTGTTATATTATTCCAGCTGTTATTTTTTTCAGGTGTTATTTCTTTTCAGGTGTTATTTCTTTTCAGGTGTTATTTCGTTTCAGGTGTTATTTCGTTTCAGGTATTATTTTTTTTCCAGGTATTATGTTTTTTTAGGTGCTATTTTTTCAGGTGTTTTTTTTTCAGGTGTTTTTTTAGGAGTTTTTTTCAGGTGTTATTTATTTTCAGGTGTTATTTCGTTTCAGGTGTTGTTTTTTCCAGGTATTATGTTGTTTTAGGTGCTATTTTTTCAGGTGTTTTTTTTCAGGTGTTATTTCTTTTTCAGGTGTTATTTCTTTTTCAGGTGGAATTTCTTTTTCAGGTGGAATTTCTTTTTCAGGTGGAATTTCTTTTTCAGGTGGAATTTCTTTTTCAGGTGGAATTTCTTTTTCAGGTGGAATTTCTTTTTCAGGTGGAATTTCTTTTTCAGGTCGAATTTCTTTTTCAGGTGGAATTTCTTTTTCAGGTGGAATTTCTTTTTCAGGTGGAATTTCTTTTTCAGGTGGAATTTCTTTTTCAGGTGGAATTTCTTTTTCAGGTGGAATTTCTTTTTCAGGTGGAATTTCTTTTTCAGGTGGAATTTCTTTTCAGGTGGAATTTCTTTTCAGGTGGAATTATTATTATTATTATTATTATTATTATTATTATTATTATTATTATTATTATTTACATATTTATTTATTATTTGGTTGATGACCACAGTCATTGGCGGGGAGGGACCAATGAACTATGATGGTGAAATACAATCAATGCTATTTCACCACACAGTTCCCTGTGGATGGAGGTCGTTTTTTTTTTAGGTGGCATTTTTTTTGTTATTTTTTACATGTATTATTTTTTTCCAGGTGTAATTTTCTTTCAGGTCTATTTTTTTCCAGGTGCAATTTTCTTTCAGGTGTAATTTTTTTCAGGTGTTATTATTTTCAGGTGTTATAATTTTCAGCTGTCATTTTTTTCAGGTGTCATTTTTTTCAGGTGTCATTTTTTCAGGTGTCTTTTTTCAGGTGTTAGTTTTTTCAGGTGTTAGTTGTTTCAGGTGTTAGTTTTTTCAGGTGTTAGTTTTTTCAGGTGTTTTTTTTTAGTTTTTTTTCAGGTGTTATTTCTTTTTCAGGTTCTTTTTAGTCTTTTTTTCAGGTGTTATTTCTTTTTCAGGTGTTATTTCTTTTTCAGATGTTATTTCTTTTATTATAATTATTATTATTATAGTCATTATTTTTATATTATTTTATTTATGTATTTATTTATATTTTGGTTGACGACCACAGTCATTGGCGGGGAGGGGCCAATGAACTGTGATGGTGAAATACAGTCAATGCAATTTCACCACACAGTTCCCTGTGGATAGAGGTCGTTTTTTTTTTTTTTTTTTTTTTTTTTTTTTTTGGATGGCATTTTTTTCATGTGTTATTTTTTTCATGTAATTTTTTTTTCCAGGTGTAATGTTCTTCCAGGTCTATTTTTTTAATAGGTGCAATTTTCTTTCAGATGTAGTTTTTTCAAGTGTTATTTTTTTCAAGCTGTTATTTTTTTCAGGTGTTTTTCTTTTCATGTGTTATTTTTTCAGGTGTTATTTCTTTTTCAGGTGTTATTTCTTTTTCAGGTGTTATTTCTTTTTCAGGTGTTATTTCTTTTTCAGGTGTTATTTCTTTTTCAGGTGTTATTTCTTTTTCAGGTGTTATTTTTTCAGGTGTTATTTTTTCAGGTGTTATTTCTTTTTCAGGTGTTATTTCTTTTTCAGGTGTTAATTGTTTTCTCAGTGTTAAATAATTTTGTCTCTAGGATTATTAAAAAGGAAATTCACAACTATATGTGGGGGAACCTACTGTGCCCCCTACACCGCCTCCCCCTTCAGCTCCATCTCCAGCCTCTACAAAAATAAAATAATTATAAAAAATAGGGAGGTAAGTGGGGTGAGACTTATCTACCCTTCCTGTGGAGGGGTAGGTCACCGAGGTGCTTTGTAAAAAAAGAATCCCAAATCTTGACGGTAACCAGTGCGCAATGGCTGCACCTCATACCTCATAGGTTACGATACTGCCACTGAGCAAAGCTTCTCCTTCAGGGTTCAAATTGAAAAGATATTGCTTAAACCAATGACTGGGAAAATAATTTATTATGCTGTGAATCCTTGAACTCATGCAACACATAAGTCTCCTAATTGACTGTGCTTTCACTACATACTCAATATTACTCGAATATGTGTGAGAATGGCACTAAATTTTATTGTGCGATGAGCGATATATTATGTCATGGTCCTATTTCTCGGATAAGTTTCTTATTTCATTTTGAGGAAATCTATACTATTTTCGTTGGTGATTATGACTGACATTGGAGTGGTTCCCTATAGGCCTACAATACACTCTTTCTCAGTAGTCTCTCCAACAACAACAAAGTGGTGCTCTTTGGTAATACAGCCAAAAAGTATATAGTCCTTATTCTTTTTGGTGCAGCCGAGTTGATTTATCATGTTTTCTACGATGTTCGGTGTCATAACTCCACTTAGGGCTGCCTGGAGGTTGTCCTAAATCCAAGCTCCCTAACTTAGGACAGGATGGCTGCCAAAGGTTTTGAGTATGCTGTCGTAAGTGTTTTGAGTTTACCGTCATAAGCACACTGGGGAAGTTAGGGTTCCCTAGCCGAGATAGGATGTCCTAAGTTGTTTTGAGTATCCGGCCACGGCCGTGATCCGGCCCCTGCACGGCTGGCGGGTTGAGGGGAAGGGCAACTTATCATGGCCGCCAACCCACTTCCGGTGGTGACACGCCAGGGGGGGTTGCGCGCTCTATGTGTATAGCTCTGTGCACCAGTGATGCCAAGTATGGGGAATAGTCCCTAGACATGTGGAATTAGAGGTAACAATGGAAAAATTATATGAAGATTGTTCAAGAGTAAATGGGGAAATTTCTAAAGAAGATTGTAATAAATGTGCGACTATCTCCATGAGTAAACAGGGAATATTTGAGGTAAAAAGGGAAATCCTGATGTTGAAGTTGGGGAAAATTCGTCAAGAACACCTGGCAACACTGCACTACACACACACAGTGTCACACAGTCACACACACACGTGACTGACTAGATAACACCAGCCACAGAGAAGAGCTTTTTCAAGTTTGGTATTTGTTTACCTGTGTTTGCTCACTGTTTCCAAGCACAAAATGCCTCGTGTGTGTGTGTGTGTGTCACGTACAAAGCTTCGTTTACGCTCGTCGATGTCTAAAAAGGCTAATTAATAAGTTACTGAATACAATAATAAAGAGAGAAGAGAAGCATGGAAACTGGGAAAGGAGAGTGTGAGTAATATGACGCTATTGTATTGTAGGGTCCTGGGGTTCTTGAGCAGGAACCTCAGCAGGAGTAACACAGACATCAAAATTATTGCGTATAACACTTTCGTTCGGCCACATTTAGAGTATTGTGACACCGTCTGGGACCCACACACATACAATGATATCAATAAATTAAGAGTCCATACAAAACAAAACTGCAAGATGGGCCAGACGTGATTACAGACACTACATCAGTCACTTTGCTTAAACATGACACAAAACGGTATTTATTGAAAGAATTACCGTTTTGTAGCAGTGTTGCCAGATCCGGCTAGGTCCCAGTACTTTGCCCCGGTCATTTTCTGTACTTTACCACGGTTATTTCCCGGTAGTTTGCCCAGGTTAGGTCCCGGTAGTCTGCCCAGGTTAGGTTCCGGTAGTCTGATGCGGTCTAGGTTAGGTTAGGTCAGGTCAGGTAAGGTCAGGCTAATTTCAAAATGCCACATTTGAATATGCCCTATCTTGGAAATGGGGCATTTGCGGAGAAAATGCCATAGAAGAAAATAATCTTAGAATGGTCTAAATACATGGGTAATGAAGGTAGAAAAACCGTACCCAATAACGGTAATTCATTCAATATTTACCCACAAAACTAGACCCATAGTAACACGAAGACAGATACACAGACAACAGATGATATACAAAATCACAAACAAGTTAGTTGACATAGACAAAGACACATATCTACACCCTACAAGTATACGATCCACTAGATGCAGCCACAACTTAAAATACCATACATACCAGACAAGCACTGATATATTTAGGCACTCATTCTTTCCCCTCAGCATCCAAGAGTGGAATCATCTCCCATCTCATGTAGTTAATAGCCCCACTCTTGACACGTTTAGAAATAGGATCACCAATCATTACCTCCCCAATCCTAATCCTCAACCCACAGTCCCTGACCCAATCCACCCTTATCCTAACCCCCTTCCTAATCCTACCCTGGATCCCTAAATCCCCCGCACAACCATCGCATATTATGCCGCCCATGAGTGGCCCTCTGCGGGACCTTAAACTTGAACTTGAACTGACGGTAAATATTGAAAGAATTGCCATTATCGTGTACGGTTTTTCTACCTTCATTACCTATTTATTTAGACCATTCTAAGACTATTTACTTCTATGGCATTTCCTCCGCAAATACACCATTTCCAAGATATTCAAATGGGGCATTTTGAAATTAGCCTGACCTTACTTAACCTAACCTAGAACGCATCAGACTACCGGGACCTAACCTGGTCAGACTACCAAGAAATAACTGTGGTAAAGTACAGGAAATGACCGGGGCAAGATACTGGGACCTAGCTGGATCTGGCAACACTGCTACAAAATGGCAATTCTTTCAATAAATACCCTGGAGAGTAGGCCTAACCTACAGTGGAAACTCAGGGAAACAAAAACAAAACAACACACATATCAAACCACCCCTTGGATTGTGTGGAAGAGTTTGAACCACCTATGATATGGTAATGATATATAAATGCTATAGAAATGATATGGTAATGCTATAGAAATGATGTGGTAATGCTATAGAAATGGTAACACTACATGATATGGTAACACTACCCTTTATTTTAGCAGTCATCACTAAATTTTGCTACAGTTACTTGCATTCAAAATCTTCTTTATTTATTATTGCATTTCAAATTAGTTTTCTTTTCTAAAAACTAAATAAAATAAGCTATAAAATTTATTTATTAGAAATTTCTGTCAAGTAATTTTATAGGAGTACTTTGTAGCCAAACTTTAAAGGCCATTTTCTCAGAATTACTTTTTTTACTGATAGTTATTTTATTACAGGTAATAACTTTCTTATTTTCTAAAAAAAAATTAATTTAAAGTTTATTTCAAAGAGCATGGTATAAAGGACATTTTCTTGCCAAATTTTTTATATACTGTATATATAGTACATTGTATATTAAAATTTGAATTTTTTTTTTTTATTATTCTTTAAGATCTTAAAAAATTATCAATATATTACAAAACTGGCAAGAGGTTTGATAGATATGAAAATCTACTTTCAAATGAGCTCTGAAAATATATCGTACAAGCAAAATTGACAGTTATTAAAACGCAAAAATTTAAAAAAATAAAAAATAAAGAGAAATAAATAATGTAGTAGTCAGAATGACTTGATTATGGGTATGAAGCATTTTTTTTATAGTCTCAACATTGTGTTAAAATTTCATGAATTTTCAACAATTCCTTCTATATGATCATGTGAATTCTACGGCCTCCTCTAGGTACAGTGTTGGAAAATTTGGAGCAGCTGATTCCTCCAAACTATTCCAAGCTGTAGAGTACCATTATTTTGTTTGTTATTCTGGTCCTGTTTACTGGCATATATTGAAGGAATTAAGGCGCTCCAAGTACAGTACCTAAAGTGTACTATTCCCTTAACCATTTGGCTGCGGGCCTTATCTTCCGTGGCAGCTCTCTCACACAGGCCTTTCTCTTACACACTCGCACTCACTATGTAAACAACACATTTGACGGCTAATAGCTTATAAACCATACGGTAAATAAATGATACAGGATATTGAAGTATAAACCTTTAACTGTTTCCTGATGTACTTGTGAAGACTAAATGGACATCTGTAGGATGGGTAGCCACCTCACAATGACAACTCAAAATTCACTTTTACACTCTATTTACATATCAAAGTACATTTTCACACTCTGATTTCATTATAAATCATATCAGAATTACATTTTCCAACACATCAATATGAAATATAATGTCACTGTTGTTTTTACGTAAATATATGATAATTACAGGAAAAACGGAGCTCTTTAAATACTGTACGTCCTTCCACCCCCACTGCTAGTTTAACACTGGCAGGATGTGGGTGGCTGGACTATGGGCTCCCTACAAGCCCAAAATCAGTGTTGCCAGCCGAGATAACCATGTTATGTGGCTTGCAATTTTAATACAGTAACTGCATTGTCAAGAATTCTCGTCACCCGCCGTCCTCCACCCTTGTTGCTGGTAACGAGAAATTTCGTCACCCTTTGGTTTAAGGGTTAATGGACCAATTTTTAAATAATTATTTTTTGTTTCAGTGTGGTGGATAAATGACCACCAACAAGAGGACAAAGATCCCTCCAGATATTAACACCAACAGCAACACTTAGTTAAGGAGGTTCAAGGAGGGATGCTGATCAGGTAACAACACTCTATTTTATTCAGTTTGTCTCGTTCCGTTATTTCTTCTTTCATTTTGTATTAACTTTATTTCTTCCATTTTGTATTAACACCAACAGCAAATTAAGGAGGTTCAAAGGGGGATGCCAAGGAGGGACACTGAGCTGGTAACAACATTGTATTTTAATTAGTTTGTTTCTTTCTGTTATTTCTTCTTCCATTTCCTTATTTCATACAATTTTTCCTATGTTCATTCATAATTTTTTAGTTCGTGCGCATCCTCACGCGGCAATTGTAAACAAAGATAAACAATATCATATAGCCTAATAACAATAATATGATGGATACTTACAAGTTACTAGTACTTCAGAGGTCTTCCTTTACTCCTAATGCACATGTTGAGACATTTTGGGATAGAATATGCTAAGTTCTTTAAGTGCTGTGGATCAAATTCCCTCCCAATCTATTGCACAGCTGCAATCAGCTGTGGAATGGAGGAAGTGTCGTGCTGTTTCACCTTCCTCTTAATAAGGGCCCACAAATTTTCAATTGGATTGAGATTTGTGGAATTTCCTGGCCAGTCCTCAATGAATTCAACCTGACAGTCTGGTAACCATTGTGTCACACTACGGGCTGTATGACATAAAAATGCCAGCCTGGCAAGTCTCAAAGCAGTCAGGTAAATGGTCACACAAAAGCTCTAGGTAGGTGTTGCTGTTCAGAGTTTCATTTTACAGTAGCACAACTAATTTTCCTAGACCATAGTAGCTAAAACAACCCCACACCATAATACTGTCAGGAAATTTCTGTGTCTTTTTGGTGTAGCGAGGATCAAGCGGGTCACTTCCACGACGGTGATACACATTACCACTTTTGTTCCCAGCTACAGAAAAAATTGTCTCATCACTCCAAAGAACTCATGGCCACTTGTTTATATCCCATCCCACTCACTGTATTTACGGCAAAAATTATGTCTGTTTTTTATTTGCTGTGGAGTTAGAAGTAGTTTCCCCCTAAGCCTACTTTAACGATCACAGGTGCATAGCTGATTACGCCAACACTGACTAATGTATGATAATACTGCCAGGCCACTTTGTAGAAAAATTAGAGGGGAAATTTACAATATCTGTGATTACGTAGCAATAACATGGGATTATTGTACCTTGGTAATAGGTGTAGAGGACTTATTGCCTCACAGCTTTATATGACCTAAACAGACTTGGTTTCATAACTTCTCTACGTGTGTAAAAAAATAAAGGAAGATACCAGAAGTAATAATTATTTGTAAATATCTAATTTATTATTGATTATATATTGATGAATTAATGTTGTTTACTTAAGAAGTGGAAGGGGTCGCACGAACTTTTGGCGGGCACTGTATATATAAATATATATATATATATATATATATAGTATAGTATATATATGAACCAATTTATTATTTTTTCCTTATTTTTTTCATGACCAGTGATGACCAATTAAAACAATGGTGGTGTGAAGGGGGCAAGTAGAGGCCAAAGACCCCCAATGAAACACCAAGGAGGGACATTGAGCAGGTTATAACACATTATTTCTATTGTTTATTATATTTCCATTGCTTCCTTCATTTATTGCTTCATTTCTCCTTTCTTTAAGTTCTTTCCTTCCTCTCAGGTCTTCCGTTTTTCCTTCATTTCTTTCTCATCAATTTATAACTACAGAGTTTGTCAAATTTTGCATTCTTTGATATTCTAAAACGAGATCCAAAATAAAAATAATTTTCATTTCCATTTCCATATTTGTCCTTTTTTCTTTTCTTTCCTTTTTTTTTATATACCGTATATACAGTCAGTGCCAAAAATGAGGACAAAAACATTGTGCAATTGCAGGGTCATCATAACCACACCTTGGCAATAATGTCATAGTTACATATTAGTATTTTGTTGTCATCCCACACTTCCAGTCTTTTTGGGACAGAATCGGCGAATACACACAGTTTCAAGTTAGTCCATAGAAAATGTGTATTTGGGGTAAACCAGTTGCAGTCGTTTTGGGACAGAATCAGCGAACACACATTGCAAATTATGTTATCCTTCTGATTACTGTAGTACATATCAAGTCCCAAATAGTATATGTGTAAACAAGAGCTTATAGTGCACAGTGCATCCAAACTGGGACGCTAACCTTTTATTAATTCTCAGGATGGACAAATTGAATTGAGGATGATGAAAGACTACTAGAGGCCTGGAAGACCCTGTAGGATGAAGGAGATAATGTGAGGTGGGACAGCAAACATGAAGAAATAGAAGGAAAAGAGGGACAGTTAAAGAATTTAAAGGAAGGACACATCAAGACTAATGTAATTAATCCAGTACCCTGAAGATTGATCCAGCGTTACTCAACAACTTCATTTGAATACACTGTCATTTTCTCTGCAGGTATGTTTTGATTTCTTTCTGGATGTTTTGTATTTCATTCTCCACTATTCTTATTCCATTTAACTTCTTGTCTTAAGTTCTTTCTCCAACTTTTTTGAAGTACGACAGCATAGATTATTGTTGTTGTTAAAGTTCCTCAAGCTGTCAGGCTGAGCAGCCCCGAGCTTCTGAGGAAGGCCATGGCCTGAACCAGGCTTTCCCACAGTGACCTCAGAGAGTGTATGTTGTGTTGTTGGCGAGTGTGGTTGTGTACATTGCAGTCATCCATAATGTGTTTAATAGAATGGTGGTGTTGTATTGCATCCCGGACAGGCATCCACAATGGCTCCATCCAGCTTCTTGTGATATGTCAGAAGGGCTAAGTGGTGGCCACACCGCAGCCTGGCCAGGTGGACTCTGTCATCACGGGGAAGGGATGATTCAGATGGGTGGATGTCAGGAGGTCGTACATGCAGCTGTGTGATGTTCTCGAGTGTTTGGATGGACTGATTTGAGATTGGTTTGGGGTGAGTAGGATGTAATAGATGATAGTAATTGTGTATGGTAACGTGTACTGGGTGTTGTTTTGATGTTCCTTGGCATGTGTTGGTGTTTTGCCATGTTGTGTAGTGGATGGTGTGGGTTTGTGGAAGCTGCAGAAAGTGTTTGTGTGCCTCTCATGTCAAAATGATCCTTGATTTTGAGGACTTTGGTTTCATGGTGTAAGTGGTCTGTAGGTGTGGTAGCTGTGCAGCCTGTGATTATCTTTAGGGCTTTATTCTGTATGATCTGAAGGGTGTTGAGATGAGTCTCAGTGAGGTTTGAGGCCCAGGCAGGTCTTTCATAATACATCACTGATTGGATATATTGTGTATATACTGTGGTTGTGGTTTCTTTGTTGTGTCCAAATGTTGTGCTGGCAAGTGATCTGAGGGCTTTAAGTCTTAGCATGCATTTGTTTTTATGGTTGTGATATGTTGTTTGAATGTCATAGATGTGTTGTATGTTATGCCAAGCATTTTGTGTGTATGTGTGTTGTTCATGGTGTGGTGTGTGTAGCATTACTCAGCGTTCCACGGACTTAGTGGGTGCTATTTTAAGTCTGTGGTGAACCAGGAGTTAAGTGTGTTGAAGTATGGTTGGAGGATGTGAGTGGTTGTGTCTGCATTTCTGTGTGTACATGTGAGTGTTATGTCGTCTGTGTAGGAGGCTATGTGTATTTGTGGTGCCTGGGGTGTTGGTAGGTCGTGCATGTATAAATTGAAAAGGGTGGGTGATAGAACGCAGAAGCTCGGGGGACAGCATTGGTGAAACTTTTAATGTTAGATGACTAACCGGCAAATGTAACATGAGCTACTCTTCCTCCCAGGAAGCTGGCCAGTCATCTTTTTGTATTATTGTGCATGTTTGTGAGGTTGTGGCAGGGGATGGCATCAAATGCTTTACTGATGTCTAGTATAACAAGGAGTGTTCTGTGAGGGGGTTTATCTGAGTTGGTGCCATCGTAGATTCTTTGTGTGAGGTCAGTGAGAAGAGTGTTTGTTGAGTGTAGCAGTATGAAGCCATGTTATGAAGATGCAAGGGGAATGTGTGGTGTGATTAGACTACGAGTAATGATGAGGCGCTCAATAACTTTGGAGGGGGTGCAAAGGAGGGTGATGGGATGGTGAGAAGAGGGTTGTGTGGGATCTTTGTTGGGTTTAGGGATAGTGATGATATTTCCATGCTTCCAGATGTTGGGTATTATGTTGTGTGAGTAGCTGTAGTTTGCTATGTTAGTGAGTGCTTGTATGCCTTGCGATCCAAGGTGTTTGATGAGTATGTTACTGATGTTGTCAGAGCCACAGGCAGATGAATTCTTGAGGTTGTGGATGTGATTCGTTTGACGATTTGTGAATGGTGCATAGTCTGGGTCGGTGGGGAAATGTCTCTTACGTCTGATGACTCATCGGTCTTCAGGGTGAGGGTGAAGGTGGCTTACATGAGAAAAATGCTGGATGAGGGTGTTTGCTTATTGTTTTTTTGAGGGTATGGTGTCTGTTATGATATCTGCATGTGATTGTGTAGTGTTGCTGTTTAGAGTTTTGTAAAGTTTACTGGTGTTTGTTTTGTGATCAAGTGTGTTGACAAACCTTTGCCAATTTAGTGTTTTCTGTTCTTTAATTTTGTTGTTTATTTGTGTGTTTAGTGCTTGTATTTGGTGTACAGTGTGATGTGTGAGTGGAATTGGGGGTGAGTGTTTAATTGTGTTGTGTTGTCTGATGAGGCCTTGAATTTCTGTTGTAAAGTTGGGGTTGTGTTTTCTTCTGTTGCCTCTAAGGATGGGTTGTTTGTCTGCATTTTGTATAATTGTATTGAATTTTTGTACAGTAGTGTTGATGTTTGTGATGGGTGTACTGTTCAGTGTTTCCAAGTGTTGTTCTGTTTCGGTGGTGAGGATGTCCCAGTTGGCACTTTTGTAGTTTGTGTATGTGTGTCTGTGGCCAGTTGGGGTGATTCTTGTCTTTGTTGTGATTATGATTGGGGAGATGGTCAGAGCTGAGGGTTCTGACCACCTTCCATGATGTTCTGGGGGCGATGTTGGGGGAGCAGAAGGTGTTATTGGGAGAGGATGGTTGGAAGAGGGCTTGGTGAGGGATGTGGGTGTGTTGGTGAGTGTTGTTTAATGAAATGAGGTTGTCTGTTTGGGAGAGGGTTTCAAGCCCTCTATCTGTGTCTGGGTTGTTGACATATTAGGCCAACGTCTTGGCTTTGAAGTCACCACCCAGAATGAGGTCAGGTTGGTTGGTGATTTGTTTGGAGCTGGGGGGAAAAAAGTTTTGAGGAACTGTCGGGCTGGTTTGAGGAGAGATGTATAAATTGACTATTGTAGTACTTGTTGTTTTGCCAGTGCATATTTTAATGGCTGGAATTTCTGTGGTGTCGTCGTGGTGAGGGAGAAGGGATCTGAGGTGTGCACTGGCTTCTATATAAAATAATTAAGGGATTTATGGATTAGGGTAATGAGTCCGCTGCCATTGCCATTGGCCCGGTCTTGTCTGATGGTGTTTCTTGTAAATTGGCAATGTGTATGTTGTGTTATATGATGAAGTGTGTGAGTTTTTGTTATTTGGTGATGATGCCATTTAAATTTAATTGAAGTATATTAATATTGTGTGTACAGTATGTGTTAGGTGCTGCTGCACGGGGGTGAGGAGGAGGAGGAGGAATCTCTTGGGGGTAGGGTGGGGTTGATGGTGGTTGTGGTGCTGGTATAGGTGTGGGGCATGTGGGACAGATCCATGTGTTTGTGTTGTGATTTCTGGAGGCAAGTGTTGTACATGTGAAATGGGTCCAGTTTTTGTAAGAGTTGCATTGAACTGAGCCTTTTGTCTGTTTACTAGATGTGATGGGTTTTGAGCATGTCAGACATGTGTATTTGTAAGTGGGTCCAGGATTGCTTTCGATGTCTCTGGCTAGTAGAAGCTGAGAAATGACAGCCGGAGAATCATTTCTCGGTGGTGAAATAGTGTGTAGCTCTGTGTGTTATGTGAGTGTTGAGGTATTGCCCGGGTGACCGAAGCCATTTGCAGGGACTCTCGCCCCCGGATTTGTGACGGTTCAGCCCCCATAGCTTCCTTTTATGGTAGCCCTGGGGGGTGGTCCCACAACATAGACACTACCACTCCAGCTTAGGTTTTAGGCTGCGCTTACACCAAGCGATTCGCGTTGCATCAAATCAGTCTCAATCATTTGGTGCGAGTCAAAACAACAACCTCCGTTCACACCAACTGCGTCAGCCTGAGTCAAGTCATTACTCGGTGCCAGATTTCAAAGATAATGGATGCATTTTCTCTAGCTGAAGTGACTGTTATGTTATGGTTTTGTCATACCAGAAGTAAGACAACCCTAATCTGGATGCATGAACTGAACACCAAAAGGCCAGATATTGGAAGCTTCAGTCATTTATTTCTAGAATTGTTGAACCATACAGAAAAATTGTATAACTTCTTTAGGATGACAAGTGAAATTTCAAGAAGCTGGTGGACTTGACTGGATTTTCTATAAGGAAGATGGACATTAATTACAGGTGTGCAGTTGGGGTTGAAGAAAAAATTGTAATTTTTTTAAAGTCGGAAGTATCTTATTGAAAATTCCAGCAATAATTACAAGCAGGCTTATGTGTATGGCAATACAAAATAAAAGAAACATGAACACATTTCATTTATTTCTGCTGGTACATCAAGATACAGCTTATAAACAAGGAATTTAACTAATTAATATAATTATAAGGTAGAGGAATTTAATGTATGAAAAGAGACAGTCATAGAGGGTCATAAGCAAGGAAACAATAAATTCTAAGTTAGGCTACTTCTCAGAGGTTAGAATACTCTGAGTAATTGTCACTTCCATTGGACGTCCACCATGGGCTGACTACTTCTCAGAGGTTAGAATACTCTGAGTAATTGTCACTTCCATTGGACGTCCACCATGGGCTGACTACTTCTCAAAGGTTAGAATACTCTTGAGTACTTGGCACTTCCATTAGATGTCCACCATGGACTCACTATGACTGAAGCAGAAAATGGGTCCAGCTCCATCATTGACTCGACGCGACACATCCGGTGTAAACGATTTTGCCAAACATCCATATAAATTAATGCTAACTGGGGGTGGCGAGTCATGACGCGCCTAACTGAGACTGACTTGAAGCAACGTGACTCGATTGGTGTAAACGCAGCCTTACAGTATATGTAGTCCATATCAGACACAAACAGATAATAACTGTAATAGACAAGTTTTATGGTTTTTTTCTGTAATAGTAATTGTCATAAGAATACTTTCAAGCTCCCAGCCCCAAAAATATCTCATTCAAAATGGACATGTTATATTCCTTCTCATAAATTTTATCTTATTTCTTGTACCACCCACATTAATTGGCTTGTATTATGTTACAGAGTTGTGGAGTCGAGGTCAACGAACCTTTGCTGTTTGTTGTCCACTGTTCATCCATCCTTCCATCTACAGCAACAGCAACAGTACAAGCATCACTAGTTACTGTGAGTGTTTATGGAACTACAGTACATTGTTTTCTGTATGTTTTTTATAATGTATATAACTTGGGTTTAGACAAAAGCTATACAGGTATGTTAGTTTTATATTTTGCTCAAATATATGACAGCTAAGATAAGTCAATGGTAATTCCATATCTGATGCAATTCCCAGATGCTTTTGTTTTTGGTTAGTGTACAGTAAGTGACTTGTTAAAAACAGAATGTGATTTACCCATGTGCTTATGAACCTAATGGTCAGTTAATGTTGGTAGGTTTAATTAAGGGGATAGTATATTTTTGGTACAATTGAGCTTCTTGATTCCTTTAGATTATACCAGGAAACAGGATCAGATGAACAAATATAATGGTGGCCTGTTGCTTGGAATAGTTTGGAGGAATTACTTGCTTCAGATTTGCCATCACTATACTACCCCAATAACATTTCAACATTAAGAATTGGTTGTATGTCCAATATAGAATCTATTAAGTTCTCAACATTTTGGGTTCATAATGCACATGTGAACATTCTTGCTGTCATCAGTACATTACAGGATTGACCAGGTTAAGTTGTAATCTATTAAGTGAATAAGTTTTCTTTTAGTTCAGGAAAGTGTTGTATGTCCAGGTGATGCATTTCTGATGTGAATTAAAAGGCTAAACACTCTACAGAACTGCCAAGATACAATGCTATACTATACGTTAGTATTTAATTTGTCAGTTGAGGGAATATTGTAGCCTAAATTTAATTCACCCAGAAAAGTAGCTCAAAGTAGCTATGATGTACAAAAGTTTGTTCCCTCAGCCAGCTACAATATAACTGAAACACCTGTGGTTTAAACTACTAAACAACAAAATAATGATGGTTAGCAAAATATGTTTAGTTTTTTGAACCACAGAGAATTCAGTCATTGTGACTGGCTGAGGGAACAAACTTATTCACTATAGTTCAGCTTTGCACATACCGGTAATGGTATTGATTTCCTCAAGCTCATATTTATTGGAATGGAAATAACTCTCCTCAATACTAGTCATAATTATTACTGCTTGGACTTGATGTCCACTTTTCCTGGCACTCTATATTGAGCCAGCATACCTGTTTACTGTACTGTATAGACAGGGTGTCCATAAATTATCTGAACAACTTTACATGTTAATTCAAGGTAATTTGTTCACATAATTTATGGACACCCTGTCTGGCATGTTAGCTTTTAGATTCATACAGATTGCATCCAGGGTTTAGATATCTACAAGCAGTGTTGCTTTCTAAATCCAAAAGTGCCTCCCTGTTGGTAGGGAGCTCTAACCTACCACTGGGGGGGGGGGGGGTATTAAAAGTTGTGGAAAGCAACACTGCCTGGAGATAATGAAACCCTGGATGCTATCTGTACCAGAGTTAATTAAATACTTTAAAATTAACCTTAAATAAATGTCTTTCAGGTCTGCAGTGACAAAAGTGAAGAAAAAGGACAAACACTAGCACTCAAGAAAGGTGCACAAAAAAGACGGAAAACAATAATAAAGATGGACAAGAGGAGGAGGAGGAAGAAGATAAGAAACGATAATAAGTTATCCATATACTACAGTGTATTGTATAATTATGTATAAAGAGAAATAATACATATAGAATTTGTCTTGCTTCTTTTATTTAAGAATTTATCATCAGGTGTTACATTGAACTTATGGAGTTCAAATAAAATTACTGATATGAGGACATCAAACACCAATATAATATCAGCATTGCAAAGTGACCTTGAGAAGTTGTGTGTGGCTAAACTGTCTCTGAAAACACTTGTGGAACTACTACTAGACACAGCCAGACATTCCTTGTGTACAGTTGCCCACACATGAAGCTGGTGCGGCTCGTTACTTGTGAGGTAGCTACAAAGGAAAGGAAAGTGAACAAAAGTTGTAGTTTGTTGACAGGCAGACCCTAAAATATTATTACTGTCTGCCTGTCAACAAACTATAACTTTTGCTCATTTACCTTCCTGTTGTGGTTACCTTACAAGAAGCGAGGTGTACCAGTTTCATGTGTGGGCAACTGTAGATTTATATGATGGGGAAAATCTCTTGGTAAATTTGAGGGCTACTAATCCCTCCAAACTATCCCAGGAAACAAATCGCCTCAATGTTACTCATTAAGGACCTGTTTCCTGACATAGTTTGGTTGACTCAGTAACCCTCCAATTTACCACACAAGGATTTTATGGGAAGCCGGGTCCTCATATTATTTCATGTAAATATTCGGTATTCCATTAGAGTAAACTGAACTACTGAACCAAAACAAGGTTTTCCAATATAATAAGAAATTAACCTCTACATGGAAAGATTGATTGTTTGAATTTAATGCATGTCCACCTCCAATGAACATACAGTATATTTTCATGAAATACTGCAATACTGACAAGGGAGAAGAAGTGTTGGAAAATCTGGAGCAACTGATTCCTCTAAACTACTTCCAGCAACAGATCTCCCATTATTTTTGTTCATCTGGTTCTGTTTCCTGACATACTTTGGAGGAATCTAGGCACTCCAATGTAACAAAAGTGAATTACCCCCTTAAGGGAGTAGTATACTTTTGGTATGTTGGAGCTTCCTGATGTCTCCAGAGCATGCCAGGAAACAGGACATGATTAACAAAAATAATGGTGGCCCGTTGGAGGAATCAGATGCTCCAGACTTACCAACATTACTATCCCCTTAAATTGGGACTGAAAAATGATATCATGGAGATTAATACAGCCTGAACTAGAAGACCGGAAATACAACACACAAAGCTTGAATGCCTCCATACAAGTTTCTGTATAACTGAACTGGATTTAATACTTGTTTTACTGCCTTCTGATTCAACCTTTGGTCTGGTCATGTGTTCAGGCAACATATAACTTGACTTATTAAAATATAAATAGTAAGTTGCATCAAAAGGGATGCAGTAATGGGTGCTTATGAATTCCAGGAAGATTATAATTTCTTTCAAAACTATAATACTTGTAATTATGACCTTGAAAACTAATTACAAACCTTTTTATGAATTATGAACTTTACATTTCTTCCATACTGCAGCTTGTGATTGTAAACAATGACTATGGTGTCAAGTGTTATACAGTAAATACCAAACACAAATACCAAACAATAACTCCACAATATACAATAACAACACTTCCTAAACCAGTGCAATAAATCAGACAAACTAAGAAAAAATAGCAAGAAAAAACTGTTTTGCTTAAAGGGGGTAGAGTAGTGTTGGTAAATCTGGAGTAAATGGATTCCTATAAACTTTTCCAAGTAACAAAAGGCCACCAAAGATTTTGTTAATCAGGTCTTGCTTGTTTTCTGGAATACTTGTAGAGTAGAGATCAAAGTGCTTCAAATGTACCAAACAAAATTATACTATCCCCTTAATTAATCCAACACTGATGCAACACTACTATGCCAATCAAACTTTGGTATGAAAGTGTTGTTATGTCTGATGTCCTCATATCTTAAGTATCATCTCACCATCTGCTGGACACTGTAGTAACAACTGTAGTAGAGATGCCAGCCAGTGATGAGGTTCCAATGTGATGCGTCTTCATAACGACTTCATTACACAACCTGCAACAGAACCAAAGTACATATAAGTGTCACACATTCAACTTCAATCCACTTTTTCTTTTGTAAAAAATTTCCAATTCTCTTTCACCTCCACTCTCTAAAATTATGCACAGACATGTGCCATTCTTTCCATTACTTTTGGCACCTAAAATATACTATATATTTATAAATTAGCACAAATAGAATCATGTATTGGTACACTTGGATACCACAGTCCCTAGCCCGCCTGAGTCGAAGCCCGAGATCTGAAGCAGGGAATTTCTGGACGACAGCCCACCCAAACCATCATAAGGCTACACACACATTTCGAACCAATGGAGGTTTTGGGTGGGCTGTCGTCCAGAAACCACCTGCTTCAGATCTTGGGCTTCGACTCAGGTGGGCCAGGGACTGTGGTATCCGAGTGTACATACTGGATGCCAAGAGATACAATATTCTTCTATCCATATAAATATACAAATCAGGACTTTTATACTCTATAGTTATACTAGTACAGTAATTGATATATTGTCTTGGTCTACCTCACCAGTCCATTGAACAAGTACGTAGTCTCTAACACTACCAAATTTGTATGTACATACACACACACACACATTGACAACACTGAAGTAGAGGAGATTGTATTATAATGCAGTTCATGACTTAAGATGAAGTTGAGGAGACTGTACCATAATATAGTTCATGACTTAAAGAGACAAGACAACAGTACTTTAGTTGGTGGCTGTACAACAACTTGCCAGTTCTATAACAGCAACAGTAGGAATGTTCAATGTGTTGTATGTTGTAGTCACACTGTATTTTCACTATCAATGGCAGAAGCTCCAGCCTCCTCACTTCACCCAAAACAGAAGAATCAGTCTCCAACACAACACAAGCATTGGTAACACAAACTCATCTACTATTCAACATTATAACAATAATTTTGGCTAAGATTATACATAATTCCATAAGATGGAATTATGAAGCTGTGGTTTAATTACCTGAACTGTATAAACACCAACAAACACCCAATATCAATGACTAACTTTGACTTTATATTTTCTGCTATACAAAAGACTAAATGAAAGCTTGTGTACAGAATGGTTAATAATACTGCGAGTCATTAGATAACAAGAGTCCTGAATCTCTCACCTTGGGAGGGCTATATATAAGTTGACTGTAGGTATGGGGTCAAATACACAGCTTTGTGCTATTGTACTCCTTACCAAATCCCTATTTTCCACTTTTCCTTAACCAGTAGAAAGTACAGTCAGCCTCAGGAATTCGTATACACCACTGTGACATCAAGGGTTTGTAACAACTAGAAAATTGATTACATTACTTTCCTAACACCAAAATTTCCTAGTAATGTTATTTGGCTAATACAGTATTTGCATCAGTCAGCAGAATTATCCTTACAGTATGTGCAGAATAAAGACCCATTTTAACCAAAGTTGTGTACGAATTCCTGAGGCCGACTGTACCTCAGATAAATGGTATAGGAACTACCCCAATAGATGTGTTCAGAAGAATGCAGTTATTCTTCACACCAACACATACAAGAAATTTTAAACAACTATGGGCCATACATATGCAAGAACATTCATGTCGTGTTGACTATGATTTTGTATCGGTACAATGACTCCATTGACACCCTACAGAGCCATCACACCAGTACCACAACCATCATTCTTGAATACGGGGCTACAGTATACTGTATATATATATGACTTGACACAAAACTCACCAACTCTTCAACAATGACAACAGCAACTGGTCAAGCTGACTCCTGTTGTCTGCTGAAAGTTTGTGCATCGTAACACCAACACCTTCACCCTAATGCAGTCCACATCAGCTCAAGCTCCATCTTAAAATACAATGCACAATTGAACAAAATAATATAGGATACACTTACAGCAGTTTGAGCTACAGTATACTGGGACCATGATAAAAATTTCTGTTCTGTGTCATGAGCTCGTCTCAGCCAGAGTCCAAAAGCAAAAAAAAAAATAAAAATAAAAGTTGAGAAATGACACTTGGGTATAGAAATAAAACTAACCATGGGATATTCTTAAAAATAGTTTCATTAACTTTCACAGCTCATTTTACTCATAGAAAGCAAATTAATGGTAACCCTAACTTAACTCAAAGGAAGGTATTCGTGTTTGTGAATTGAAAGGTCTCTGATTCTTCAAAACTATGCCACGAAACAGATCTCCTATTATTGTCAGATGCAAATATGAAGCGAATTTGGGCGGCAACCTTCGTACTCTACAGCGATGTCAAGTCTCTACCCTGCTCAGGTCAGGGTGTGGCGATTACTGTACCCCTGGGAGTTGACGTCAAACACAAGTTCGCTGTGCTTGGTTGGCGGGAAGATAGAACACACACACACACCCTCTTTGCTTGTGTCTGTATTGTAAATCATATCTATCCCTTATATTATATATATGAATACATATAGTAGTTAACTGTACTGAGTGTTCTATCACTCCTTGGCCACGTAAAGTGTTTAGTGGTGGCGTGGGTTGTGGATGGGGCGATAAAGTTAATCTCGAAAGTGTTGTCAGTGTTGAAAATTATTATTAATATTTCTTTGTTACTATAATGTAAATAAAAATGGAACATACCGCCCTGGACAGATATCTCTGGACTAGATTTCATCGTATAGAGTAAAATGCGTTCTGAGTGGCCCTATGGTCAAACTGCGGTTCGAGATAAGGGTTCTGTAAGTTTCTGTCTAGCTTCGACTCTCAGAGTTGTAAGGCAGGAGTGTCTGGGTTTGAATCGTGCCACTGTGGGCCAACATGCTATTCTGAATTATTTTATGTCTGATATGTGTACCAAACTTTAAACAATCATAACTCGAAAGTAAGAAAATGGCGCATTCGCCCCTTGTCCACGAGATGCCTCATGTGCACTGGATTTACTGCCATACATAAATGACTGTTATTATCCTAAATATCAACACATATACAACATCATATAATCAAGGTTGATCATATACAATATTTTTTTGAAGTTCTGAAGACTATTTCAAATACTAAATAAGGAAGGTATGAGATACTGTATGCCTTGTTTAGGTTAAATGACACCACTGTTGGGTGGGGAAGTCCCGTAGCCTTCCCACCCAAACTAGCTTCATATTTGTATTCGACTATAGTACCACTGAGGGCATCTGTTTTGTGGCATAGTTAGGAGGAATCAGAGACCTCCCTATTCACCAACAAGAAAACCTCCCCTTAACCAAGCCGAGTGTGTGTCCGGCAGTGATATTGAGACGAGTCCATATACAGTATGGAATTATGTGCTCAGGACACTATGAGGGTGGAGTTAACATATTGACAATACAACAGGATGAGAGAAAGGACACCATCCATAAAGGAAAAAGAAGGAAAGGAGAACAGTTGAACAGCCTCTCATTTTGCAGTAATTGTAATGGAGGTTAGGTGTCTGGGAAAGGAGACAGAGAGGAAGGACGCCAACTTAGAAGGAAAATAAAAGGAAAGAAGGATAAACTTAACAGTCTCTCAGTTTGCAGTGTGTCACAAGATAAGTTATACAATATTCTAAGGGTCGATTCCACAGTGGTTCGTAGTGGTTTGTAAGCACGCAAACGAAAGAACCTTAGCCGTGTAAATGACTCATGGCTGAATTATTTAATGAATTTGGTGAGTAAACTATGCAGCGATCATCATTATCTAACCGATAGATTTTGTAAATGCAGATACTCAGCTTTTGGAAAATAATGAAGCATTTGAAGTGTGGTTGGTTGGGAAGCTAACAAACAAATATGACTGTGTAATCAGCCCTAAGACTCTAGAATTAGCTAGACCTGCCCTAACCTAACCTAAATCAAGGCTAGGCTACTGAATGACAAACTGATTTTCACTCCCTCACTAACGCTTTGCAATGTATTCCAAATTAAGGGAGGGATCTGTTGTTGGTAAAGTGATGGGCAAGTGAATCCTCTAACTTAAACCACAAGACAGATCCCTTATTAGTAACATTGGGGTCATCTGTTTCCTGGCATAGTTTGGAGGAATCAGTAACCCTCCAATTTACTACCAAGAGAATCCCTTAAATACCACGACAGAAGAAGAAAACCCCACAACCACCATTCATTCATTCATCAATTTAAGGGGAGAATATACTCTTGGTACGGTACAGTCGCGGCACATAGTCCTTGATCAGGGTGTGAGGGGAAATCTGGTCAAGGATTGTATGTATGCCGTGACTGTACATTAATTAAAGCACCTCAATTCCCTCGGAGTATGCTGGGAAAACAGGACCAGCTTAACAAAATAATGGCGGTATGTTGCTTGGAATAGTTTGGGGGAATCAGGTTGCTCCAGATTTAATAACACTGTCCTACTCCTTTAATTAGCAGGATACAGGTACAGGGCCGTATTCAAGAACATTCATTGTGTATACGATGGTGTGGTACGGGTACGATGGCTCCATAGACAAATAACAGAACCGTCATACAGTACCACACCGTCGTATACACCACGGATGTTCTTGAATACGGCCCAGAGATTGACTGATTGATTGATAATAGGCGCTGCAACAGCAAAGTTATATAGCGCCAGAAAACTACCGAGACCTAGCCGGATGTGGCAACACTGCGACAAAACGGTAATATACTATAGTCGTGGCAAACGAGCCTGACCCTTTTATTATTGTAACCTGGCAACACTACTTGTAAACACAGCGTCCGAATTAATGAATTATTGATATGGTACAGTTCATATAAGAATTAACAATATAATTGCTATTCAAATGGCCAATTATATAGTCAGTAATGAAGAACACCATCATCTACAATTAATTTTGATTATCAGGTAAATTATACTGCCATAGTTGAATTATTATTTGTGAAATATATGAAGCACGCAGTGGTGCCATGATTGTATCCACTCACGACTTTGTCATTCCGTTCCAATTATATAGGCAGAATGCGGATAGTTCTCCGTTTATTTAGTTAAGGAGAAGAAAATCTAGTGCACTACAGCAGTATAAGTTATCTGATAATCAAAATTAACTGTAGTTGATGGTGTTCATTACTGACTGTAGAATTGGCCATTTGAATAGCAATTATATTGTTAATTCTTGTATGAACTGTACCATATTAAAAATGCATTAATTCGGACGCTGTATTTACATGTAGTGTTGCCAATTTACAATAAGAAAAGGGTCAGACTCATTTGCCATGACTATAGATAAAGAGTCTTAGATTGGTATAAATTAGGGTAATTATCTATTCTATTGCCATTTTCTTTACCATGTTCTTACCCTCTTTACCCACTAATTAATACCATTTTAAGACACTTTTCTTCTATGGCATTTCTTCAGAAATGACCCATTTTGATATTAGCCTGACCTTACCTGATCTAGCCTAGACCACAGCACCCAGACTACCGGGCCCCAACCTGGGCAAACTACCAGGAACTAACAGTGGTAAAGTACCAGGACCTGACCTGGGACCTAGCCGGATCTGGCAACACTGCTACAAAACGGCAATAATCTAGATAAATACCGATTAGTGTATACAATGGTGTGGTACCTTTATGACGACTCCATAAACATACAACAACCAGACCCATTCATACCAGTACCATACTGTCATATACACCATTCATACCAGTACCATACTGTCATATACACCATTCATACCAGTACCATACTGTCATATATACCATTCATACCAGTACCATACTGTCATATACACCATTCATACCAGTACCATACCATTGTATACACCATTCATACCAGTACCATACCATTGTATACACCATTCACACCAGTACCATGCCATTGTATACACCATGAATGTTCGGTATTTGTCAAGCGTTTGTCCATAATCACTACCATCAATTTTGTTCTGTCTGATACATTTCTTAATACATGTAGTCGGCAAAAAAAGTTTCGTTACCATCCCTAAAACAGTGTGATGTAATGTTGGCCTCCATGAGTCCGTGCCCCTGGCCACTGCCCCTTAGTGTGTCATGGGCAGCCAAGCAGGAATGACGTTCTTTCAGGCAGTGCTATTTTTTCTGGGTATTTCACGGTTATTCTTGTTCTAAAATACTCAAACGTATTTCCTTATGTTAAATAATGAATAGTTAAATGGTAAGAGTTCTTCAACACTCAAATTTTAATTTGAAATCAGCTAAACTCTTGATATAAAAAAGTTGACACTGCCGCGGCAATGACAATTCCCGTCCAGCATGTCCCGGATGACACGAGTCACAGCTACCCAGTCAGCGGGAGTACCAACCATACCGGGCTTACCCATGTTAAAATTAACGTAGGGGTGGTAACGAAACTTTTTTTGCCGACTGTACGTAACTTCCTCACCAGTTATTTCCGTCGCAAATGTATAACGCTCATTTACGACAGATGTGAACAACAGATTCATTAAAAACACACTATAAAATATCCCAAGTCGAAAAGACATTATGGACAAACGCTTGAATATTACCAATACACATTCTTGATTCCTCCAAACTATTCCAGGCAACAGGATACCATTATTTTTCTTCATCTGGGTCTGTTTCCTGGAATACTTTGGAGGAATTCAAGGCGCTCAAATCAAAAGTAAATAAATTTCAGAACGAGATTTAATAATTATCATATGTACAGTGTAAATAAACCATAAAGTGTTATTTCCAATTAATTATATTCCCTTTAATAAACCATCAAGTGTTGTAATTATTTCAAATTAAATATATTCCCTTTAATAAACCATCAAATGAATTATATTCCCTTTAATAAACCATCAAGTGTTATTATTTCAAATTAATTATATTCCCTTTAACCTAATTAACCATGAAATGCTGACCTTACTGGCTGTAATTAATGATGACTGTGGAGACTTGGATGACTGTAGTGGAATAAGCAACAGCAGCAGTGAGCCAGTGACTGTATTATTATTGTCTGTACAGCGGCCATAATGGTAATTTGTAAACAATGGAACATGTGACGTCTGACAAGCGCTGCGTCTTTTATTTTATCATTTATCCTTTTTTATTTATGATACTTCTAATAATTCATGAGTTAATTAATGAGGAATTTGATGAAAACAAAGACTTTATAATAAAAAATAAGCTCGACTTATAATTAACTGTAAAGAGGCCTCCATAGACTACCATTCATGCCTGCGCAAACTAGGTGACTGTGCAATCATTTAAATTTGCCACACACTAGCGAGAAGCCTGAGCAGTCACCACACATTATCATGCATCACTGTACACTCGTGATACATAATTTCTGACCAGAGTGTGAGGAGCAGAAAGCTTCGAATCGCCTGGTATTGCTCATTTCCCCACCCAGTACACCTATAGAGGCTGAGTTCGAATGCTGGGTATGTGTGTGTGGTGCCTGCCGTCTGTCTCTGGTCAGAAATTACGTATCATGAGTGTACTCCTCAATAATTTTGCCGACAGGAATATAATAACACTGGCCTCTTATACGTTTAATATTACTCCACACTTTATCTTTCAATTTTTCTGGGAGTAACATTATTCGTCTCTCTGTCAGTTGGACGCTACTGATTCCTCCAAACTGTGCCATAAATTTGGCATCATAAATAATAATGAGGACTAATAATAATTTTAAAACATTATGACAAATTTTGAACGAATCACTGTTAAAAAAGAAAAAAAACTATATATATATATATATATATAATTATATATATATTGAAATAAAAACAAAAGCATACATAATTATACAAGTTGTGATTGATTGTTTTTTGTGACTTTTTATCCATGTTTTGGTGATATTTCCAATACGGTGGTAGCCCTTAATTAAGAACCCTGTGAAGTAATCAGATAATGGGAGGTAAATGAGTCCTTCAAACATTGCCACGAAACACACACACCTATATTATATGAAGGAGTTTGTTTCGTGGCATAATCAGGAGGAAACAGAAGCCACCAGCAGGTCTCCTACACGATCACAGAGTCCCTTAAGGGGGTGCGGGAATAGGGGGACGACAGGCTTGGGGGGGGGGGGAGTAGGGAGCAGGCTTGGGGGGGTTTCTGGGGGTGCGGGAATAGGGGACAGGCTTGGGGGGGTTTCTGGGGGTGCGGGAATAGGGGACAGGCTTGGGGGGGTTTCTAGGGGTACGGAAGTAGGGGGACAGGCTTGGGGGAGGGGGGGGGGTTAGAGGGGTGCGGGAATAGGGGACAGGCTTTCTACCCACCCCAAGCCTGTCCCCTTATTACCGCACCCCCCCCCCCCAAGCCGGTCCCCTACTCCCGCACCCCCTTAAAGAGATAATCTGGAGTGGCCGAAGTGAAAGGCTACTATTTCCTCCAAACCATAATAATGAACAATTTCTCTACACGTATACTCAGTGAGGTACACTCGTGATACATAATTTTTTACCAGAGTGTGAGGAGCAGTAAGCTTCGAATCGCCTGGTATTGCTCATTTCCCCACTCAGTACACATATAGAGGCTGTGTTCGAATGCAGGGTATGTGTGGTGCCTGCCGTTCGTCTCTGGTCAGGGATTACGTATCACGAGTGTACAATTGCCTGCACTTATAACTGGTACAGGAAAAAGAGGAATGACAACGCTGACTGTACCTGTTATAAATGCTGGCAACTGTACAGGGGTGTCATTGACGAAAAGCTTGTTGGAAATGGTTCAGTCATTTGTGCAAACCATCAATCACACCCACACACCACGGCTATACCTGCACAACCACCCAGTTTGCACAGACATGATTGACAGACAATGATAGTCTATAAAGGCCTTTACACACACATGATTAGTATCTCATATCAGTGAGTATTATCATTTATCCTTTTTTTTTATGATACTTCTAATAATTCATGAGTTAGTTAATAAGAAATTTGATGAAAACAAAGACTTTATAATAAAAAAAAAAACTCGACTTTCATTAACTGATAACGTTAAGGTGCATAAAAATAGTCTCTGGCCTCGGGGTATGCCTGTAAAATTTAAATGTTTCGATATGGAACAGTTTTAGAGGAAAAGAGGCTGGATTCAAGAAAAAAAATGTAAATAACTAAGGGGGAGTTATACTTTCACAATAAAATCAATGAATTATTATTTAACTTTTTACTGAAAATACGAGTTTACTATTTATAATACGGAAGGGTGGGGCTGTCCTCATATCCCCCTCCCTCCCAGCTGGGACCTATTTCATTTGATATATTTTAACAAATACATTTATTTAATCGTCGTCATTTAATTGGTAATCCACTATCGAATTATCATAAGCCAAACTATAAAATAAGAAATTGAAGGGAAGACAACATATCACCTGATAAAATTAGAAAGTTAATAGAAAATAAAAATAGGTCAATATTTTGCCCAGTTGCATCTTATCAGCCATTGTTGTTAGTTATATTATGTGATGCACCAATATATATATATGTAGGGAGTGTTGTAAAATAGAGCAATGTCCACCTATGTTAGGTAGGCTACAACGGTCCGTCCACTCACGGATGCGATCCCACTACTGCTCGACACGGGTGCTTTTGGCTGCTGGGTTTCCCCCCTGGCCCGGTTCACACCTCATTAGACAACCTGGACGCCCCTGACTTCCCAAGGGTGGCCATATTGATGCCTGAGCTTAGTGCGGACACCCACTCAACATGGAAAGAACCGCTGCAGGACTCCTACCTTCAAGCCATCCAAGGCCCAAGCTTCCGAGTCGCCGGATTACAGAACTACGCCACGAGTCCCAGCTGAGAGTCATGTATAAAAATGTTGTATTTTATCATATTACTTGCCCAATGATGTCGCTCGCTAACCATACGAACTTGTAAATTGTCCAAAAATAATTAGCATCGAGACTGTTGGAGTTTCAGTATATTCTTATTAACGCTATATTAATAACAATATACTGAAACTCATCAATATAGTATGCAATCATACAGCTTTGTCTCTTGTGGTGTCATACTTGCACACTAACCCTGTCCTTTTATCAATAAATACCACATTATATTATTACTGTCAATGTACATTTTTCCAAAGCTCGTATTTCTATATAATCATTAATCTCAACAAAGGAATTAAAAATATGATATCAAAATAAGAATATTGAAACCACTGTTTTCTACGTCAACTAATATAACAGAAAACGTACGTGTTTGTATCTAGATGGTAAGGGGTAACGTTTCACAAATACAGTTGCTCTCATCCCACTCCCAACTCTGGCACACTCAGACGTTACTTTATGTACTGTCCCTCAATTGACCACTTCAGACCCTCTCACCTATTGTTTCGGGGTATGTGTGACTATTGCATTAACCAGCCCGATGTCTTAGAAAACATTCTCAATATATTTCCACAGTTTCTTATTAACCCCTATAGCAATGTCAATTTATAATATTCAAATTTCACCAGACCGGCAGGGGTAGAAGCTAGGTGTGTTGTGACGCAGGAGAGGGCAATGTGGTAGCAAGGCAAGGGAGGATATTACCGTCGTCTCTCACTCTCTCTCTCTAACTGTACGGTATGGTTGCTGACTGCATCACCATTATTACACTATAGTAGGTCATTGACTTCCTCTACCATCCATCATGCAATCTAAAACAAACAGGAACATCTCAAGTTGGAAAGGAAGGTGGTATTTGGAAATCTGGCAATAATAATCTAATCTGCCTATACGATGATGCTGAGATATCAGTTGGCTCATCTGTGTATAAGTTTCATATTCCTATCATGAATAATTTATGTACACTCTCCCAAAAAAGTATCGGCATTGCTGGCTAGATCCTTCTGAGAAAAGATCGAAGCTACAGGTATGACTGTACTGTGGGGTTGGTATTCCTGCTGACAATGAGTTGACTCTCATTTCTGTACTAACGTGAAATCCTCTAGCATACATAATTCATGCATTAGGCAAGTCGTGGAGTAAGAGTTGTGACTTCATTTTTACAGATATATGTTGTGTGATTTTAATGATTGATGGTTTTGGGGGAGGGGGATTACTGAATTATTGAATATAATGAGAATGATAAACCAGAGAATAAAGTTACCAAATCGGATTTTAAACAAAAAGGAATCTTTGAGTAGATTCCCTGTAACTGTAGTATTTTGTCTTCAATATAATGCAGTTATAGCATAGGGTAGGATTAGGTAGGCTTATGCTTTTTCTTCTCATACTTCTAAATAAGGTTTTGTAAAGTAACACAAACAGACATTGCCCTCTCCAGAGTGTGACGTGTATAAACAAACATGTGAATCAACCAACACCTCAAAGCTTCATTCGATAATCTCGGGGCCTCAGTCTCAGGCCAGGACTGACGGCCTCCTGTCCCGAGGTAGAGGTATATATAAAAAATGTAAAAATAAAATAAAATAAATAAAAAGAAAGATAACGTTATATACCATTCGGCAACTACGGTGTGGATTAGTTGAGTTTTCAGCATTAGAAAGGGGTAAATCTTACGATATTTGAAATTTCTCTAATAGATAAAGAAATGAGAATATGTTTCGATTTGCATCCACTATAGTTTCTCTGACTCATGAAGCAATACGAATATGCATAATTGGCAACTGATCGGCAGGAATACCACTATCTATAAGGTTTCAAAGCAATATACCATAATGCTACGTTTATTGTCGTTTTCGTTCATTCGTTTTAATGCCGATACTTTTTTGGGAGAGTGTACGTCTGTGTCACACCAACTTATTGCTTGCTAATAACGTGTATATATCCTGTAGTGGCGGCATATGCACCACTCCGCATTCCTCTATATATATTCCTTGTGCTGGTACGCCGCTCCCTGTTCCTTTGTACTTTCCCCGTCCCAGACAAGCCACAGTCTGGCGGTTTGGTTAATCCCGTCCCCTGGCTCAGCTTAACGTACTCTTGGGAACCCAGCCGCCAGCCTCCCGCTTCCTCTAGGTATGAACCAAGGTGGGTGCAGCAGGTCAGGTAATGGCGTGATCACGTGAGTGATGCTACATACGGGAACCTGAGGCAAGGATATAAAAGAGCGGAGCGGCTGTTGTATAGGAGACTATCCAGTTGTATAGGAGACTAACTGGGTGCCAGCTGGTCACCACGAGTATCTCGACATCTCTCATTCATCTCCGAATTTACTACAGATATATATGGCACGTACGGGGGGAAGACAACACGGTGGCTGACGCACTTTCGAGGGCACCACCGCCACACCCACTCATCGCTACAATACATCGCATTCCTCCTCTAGACTATGCAGCACTCGCCCACGCCCAACAGGATGACACTCACCTCCAGGAACTACTGATGGGCGATACTGGCCTACGCCTTGAACACGTATCCGCACCCGACTCTACAACACGCGTCTGGTGTGACACTTCCATCGGCACGCCACGCCCCTACATACCTGAGCAATTCAGAGAAAACGCATTCAATCACTATCACTCCATAAACCACCCGGGAATTGCAGGTACACTTCGCCTCATTAGTCGACATGCAGTATGGCCAGGAATGAGAAAGCAAGTGAAGGATTGGGTGACAGCCTGCATCTCCTGTCAGCGTGCGAAGGTAGGACGACATACACGCCCACCAATACACGATTTCATCGTTCCCTCCAACAGATTCCACACCGTACATGTCGACATCGTGGGCCCTCTCCCGTCCTCCCGAGGGTTCTGATATCTCCTGACGTGCGTAGACAGGACAAGGCGGTGGTGTGTGTACAGCTGTCCCTATGTATGACATCACAGCTGATAGCACAGTCCGCCATTTTCTCAATAACTGGGTGTCGAACTTTGGTCCCCCTACAGTTATCATCACAGACCAAGGGGAACAATTCGAGTCCAGGGCGTGGCAGGACATGCTCACATTATTAGGGACACGTCGTCAACGGACCACCACATACCACCCGGCAAGTAACGACATGGTCGAGAGATTTCATCGCCGCCTGAAGAATGCATTCCGAGCACTAGAGCCTGATCAATGGATTGACGCCCTCCGGCTCATCCTCCTGACAATACGTACTACGCTGAAGGAGGACCTTAAACACTCACCAGCAGAGCTTGTGTTCGGCGAGGACCTACGCCTCCCTGGCCAGATTACTGCAACCGAGGTGGACACATCTAACCTCTTATTCTTGCCGGCACTCAAGCGCGCTATCGCAAACGCTGCACCCACGCCTACATGCCAGCATACCAGTCCTAAGTACACACCACCCGGCCTGCACACCGCACCCTCGCTGCTACTTAGGACTGACTCACACCGCAAACCGCCCCAGCAGTTGTACACCGGCCCTCACCCCGTTCTTGCCAGGACAGAAGCAACTATCACTCTAAGCATACACGACAAACCTTGCGTCACGTCCTGGGAACGAGTGAAACCAGTTCACCCCTCGCCTCTTACACACCACCCGCCTCACACACAACGACGACCACCACTCCTACCTACACCTCGCGCAGTACCACTCACGCGTACACACTACGCATCTCTACCCACTCCACCGCACCATACTATACACACATACCAACTTCCCCTCCACCAGCCTCACACACCACCAACAACCACACCCACCTACCTACCACTCACATGCCAACACATACGCATACATACCACTCACCTCCAAACACACAGGTACACACGACTCCCACCCCCTCAACGTCAACCATCTACTTCACTCAGCACCAACTCCCAACCACACACCACCATACCCATTCCCCCATCACTTACTCACCTTCCACCTACTACCCCTATATAATCACTCACCTCGGCCCACATGGGCACCATCTCCTATCCATTCCCCACCTCATATCCCACCACCCCCTCCCGCTACCTCTTCAGATTCCTCAGCACCGCCCTATCCTCAACCGCCACCCTCTCCTGACCTTCCCTTGTTACCCATACCCCTCACTACCCCTATCAACCCCCCAGACCTACCTGACACCACCCCGTCCACACCCCACCTCGCACCACACCCAACTCCCCTACCCCTCCCTGACTCTCACTTGTCTACCCCTACTCCTAGGCCTGATGACCCGTTACCCGACCTTGACTCGATAACCGTAATTCCACAGGAATTGCCACCCATTATCCACGTCATACCAACCACGCCTCCTCATCCCGCCATCCCTCCTCGACGGTGCATCCCCTCACTTCGCCCTGCTACACCACCTTCACCACGTCAGGAGCGGCGGGACGACGAACCGATGATGGTCCCTGATAGTTTCACCTCCCTCTCGGGGCGCACAATACGGCGCCCGAGTAAATATGTTGCCGCCCTGTACAACACAGACATACATTCACACTACACTCCAGCAAACACACAGTCCCTACTACTAATCACACTCACTTATATCTAACCCCCAACCTCACACTTTACACATTACCCGTACAAATCTGTACAACATTTATTCCCTATATATAATGGTTCTCACTTGTAGATACATATATTGTTTTTTTAATTGTTGCTATGTTAATTGTTTCTTTGTATGTATTGAGCCTTCCCCTCTCCCCTAATAAATTCACTCTGTTGGAGGGAGGAGGGGTAATGTAGTGGTGGCATACGCACCACTCCGTATTCCTCTATATACACTTTCACAATAAAATCAATTAGTTATTTAATTCATTTTTTTTTTTTTTTTTTTTTTTTTTACTGAAAATACGAGTTTACTACCGTATGGAAGGGTGGGGCTGCCCTCATATCCCCCTCCCTCCCAGCTGGGACCTATTTCATTTGATATATTGAACAAATACATTTATTTAATCGTTGTCATTTAATTGGTAATCCACTATCGAATTATCATAAGCCAAACTACAAAATAAGAAATTGAAGGGAAGATAAAATATCACCTGATAAAATTAGAAAGTTAATAGAAAATAAAAATAGGTCAATATTTTGCCCAGTTGCATCTTATCAGCCATTGTTGTTAGTTATATTATGTGATGCACCAATATATATATATGTAGGGAGTGTTGTAAAATAGAGCAATGTCCACCTATGTTAGGTAGGCTACAACGGTCCGTCCACTCACGGATGCGATCCCACTACTGCTCGACACGGGTGCTTTTGGCTGCTGGGTTTCCCCCCTGGCCCGGTTCAAACCTCATTAGACAACCTGGACGCCCCTGACTTCCCAAGGGTGGCCATATTGATGCCTGAGCTTAGTGCGGACACCCACTCAACATGGAAAGAACCGCTGCAGGACTCCTACCTTCAAGCCATCCAAGGCCCAAGCTTCCGAGTCGCCGGATTACAGAACTACGCCACGAGTCCCAGCTGAAAGTCACGCATAAAAATGTTGTATTTTATCATATTACTTGCCCAATGATGTCGCTCGCTAACCATACGAACTTGTAAATTGTCCAAAAATAATTAGCATCGAGACTGTTGGAGTTTCAGTATATTCTTATTAACGCTATATTAATAACAATATACTGAAACTCATCAAATATGTTTACTATAGTATGGAATCATACAGCTTTGTCTCTTGTGGTGTCATACTTGCACGCTAACATGTTCTTTCATCAATAAATACCACATTATATTATTACTGTCAAATTACATTTTTCCAAAGCTCGTATTTCTATATATTCATTAATCTCAACAAAGGAATTAAAAAATATGATATCAAAATAAGAATATTGAAACCACTGTTTTCTACGTCAACTAATATAACAGAAAACGTACGTGTTTGTATCTAGATGGTAAGGGGTAACGTTTCACAAATACAGTTGCTCTCATCCCACTCCCAACTCTGGCACACTCAGACGTTACTTTATGTACTGTCCCTCAATTGACCACTTCAGATCCTCTCACCTATTGTTTCGGGGTATGTGTGACTATTGCATTAACCAGCCCGATGTCTTAGAAAACATTCTCAATATATTTCCACAGTTTCTTATTAACCCCTATAGCAATGTCAATTTATAATATTCAAATTTCACCAGACCGGCAGGGGTAGAAGCTAGGTGTGTTGTGACGCAGGAGAGGGCAATGTGGTAGCAAGGCAAGGGAGGACATATTACTGTCGTCTCTCTCTCTCTCTAACTGTACGGTATGGTTGCTGACTGCATCACCATTATTACCCTATAGAAGGTCATTGACTTCCTCTACCATCCATCATGCAATCTAAAACAAACAGGAACATCTCAAGTTGGAAAGGAAGGTGGTATTTGGAAATCTGGCAATAATAATCTAATCTGCCTATACGATGATGCTGGGATATCAGTTGGCTCATCTGTGTATAAGTTTCATAATCCGATCATGAATAATTTATGTAGTTCTGTGTAACACCAACTTATTGCTTGTACAAAAATAATCATCCACATTGGTGTGTCATGTAAAGGTTTGACAGCTTCCCTCTATTCATTAGCCGAGAAACCTTCTACTAAATAGGTTAAGTAACATATCCAATTAACAGCAAACAGCTGCTCACTATTCAAAGCAATAACATCATATAAGAATGAGAAAATATTAGATAGCAATTGGTTTGAGTTATCCATATGTGTATTGAAACTTGTGTCCACAACTGTATGTCAGCCACCAAGCGTGCCTACACACACACACATATATGGAACTCTACTTCAAACCCTTTATTCGATACCGATACCTCAAAGAGTCTCCGGAGAACAACCACGGTACATCATACCAAAAGATTATATTAAAAAAATATATATATATATTGTAGTGTCGCCATGCACGCCACTCCACATCACTTTGTCGTCGCTGCACCTCTACCCTTTGTCTGGGGCCGCACCTCTACCACCAGACAGCCCTCAGATGCGGCGAGTACATTAATCCCTAGGCCAGACAGGTTAATCCTCCCTTGGGGACGTAGCCAGCCTAACCCTACTCCTTCCCGCGCAGTGATTCACCAAGCAGCACGCCGCACCAGGTGGGTAGTCACGTGAGTGATGCTACATCCGGGACAGTGCGGCCGACGAGATAAAAGGGGTTATAGCTGCCGGGAAGCAGGCTATACCACTAGCTCCAGTACCAAGAGGTTCCTACCCGATCTCGCTGTCGTCGTCCACCTACAACACACGTGTTCCCACACCGATCACACATGTTGTTCAAGCCTTCACCACTCGTCTCAGCAACTACAGATGCTCCCCTGCAACTACGAACTCTCCACGATGCTACACGACAGGCTGGCCTCCGGTATACTTCCATGTACTGCTTCCCCTTGTATTACCAATAAACTGTACTGTGTATTCTGGAGTCTGTTCACCCGGGTAGAAACGTAAGGGCTTCCTTACCGTTTTAATTGGTGACCCTGGCTTTTCAATTCTGTTACACTGGTACAGGGTAATACGTACGTGCACATCAACCTCTTCGCCACGCCACCTCCGACGTTCCCAGTGGCCTTGCAGCTATGCCTGGCATCACCACTTCACCAACGTCCACATCTTCGCTTCGCTTCTGAGGTACCCCTTACACTTACACATTTTTTACCTCCATTTTTGCTTGCATTCTTTACTGTGTTCATTTTCCGCAGTGTTCTAGCCCGCCCACATTTGCCGTAACGTAATTTTATCCCCGCTACTATACCCACTTTCGCTGTTCTTTGTCGCTCTCGCTCTTTTCTACGCCTGTCTCCTGTTTCGTGCTCTACCTACCATTCTGTTTATTTGCCCTATTTTTCTTTTCCACTTCCTAGACCCCTATCTCTCCTCCCATACACCACATGCGTTCCTATTCTTTCGATATTTCCGTACCCACCTTCGTCCCTACACACACGCTCACCTACCTTGGGGTGCCTTATCGTCCTCTACAACATTCTACGTGCATCACAGACTTATCTCCTTGTCCCTACGTGTCCACGTGCTCCACATTATCCACGTGCCATGCCTGACATCTACTCTACATGCACCACATCACCACAGTCTCTACTATGTGCACATTAGCCATGTGCTGTGCTCTATAAGTACTCTATGTTCTTCGCTGCCCGCTCGTCGCATCACTACGTACACACGTGCTCCACACCAGCCACGTGCACGACCCTCAGAAAACTCTACGTGCATAGCTGCTGACGCCCTACAACACTGCCTCCATCTATGCCCTCACCTCTATGCATATTCTTAAGTACCCACTCCACGCCTAAAAGTTAAGTACAGTTTTAAAACACTTTTAACGCTTTCTCTCAGTGATTCCTCCCCCAAGTGCTACTCCTCCCGTTTTCTTCACATTCTTTTGTATATTTATTGTGTGTATTGCTGTGTATTTTGCCCTCGGGCCCATTTCTGTGCTTGTTGTGCCCCCACACCTTCCCCCTTATTCACCTATACCTCAGTGACACCACCCCTGGGTGCGATTTTGGCATCTTCGTACATTACCTCACTACATACTTCCCACCTACACCATGGACGCCACATCACAGGCCTCGCAAGCTGTAGCTAGCCTCCCATCACCTAATGCTTCCTTACACTCCCCCCACAACACTCTTCCACTTCCACACACACTACGTCCACCGCACATAACGCCGCTTCACAGACACCATACGTTTCCCCCTTCTCACTCAATGTACACTCGTGGTTTTGCCATATGGAAACCCTCTGGTGCTCCTCGACCTTCACGAGTGAGCAAAAATTCCAGGCCGTCCTCCGAGTACTCCCAGAGGACGTGTTCGACGCTATACATACTGCACACTCTCAACACCCATCATACAAAGCACTGAAGGAGGCTATTGTCTCATCACATGGCATGTCAAAGCATGAATACCTGAGGGCCCTCGAGGAGGTCCAATTGGATGGCTGCCACCCGTCTGCAACTTTACGTCACATGCAGCAGCTAAATGAGAAGGCGGGCAACCACTTCTCAGACGTGATATTCAAGATTCAGCATTCCATGCTCTTCCCTACGACTGTTCAACTTCACCTACAAGCCCACTTAGATCTACCAATACATCAATATGTCAAACATGCCGATGATATTATGAATGTCTACACAGAGGGCGACCCACCACAGCAGCACCACCACGGCAACACCACCATCACTACGCCCACATCTATAGCACCCGCTACACAATACTTACCACCTTCTTCCTCACCTCACTACCAACACCTCTCACACCCTCACCAACCGTTACACACACCCACCGCTACTTCTACGACCCTTCAACCACACGTGCCCAACAGATCACCTTCGACTCAACAATACCACTCCAGTTCTACACTTCCCCTGCAACATATGCCTACTTCACAACACGTTTCCACCTACCCACATCATCAACTTCATACACATGTCTCCACTCATTCTCACCAACCTATTACACAACAGCATCACCCGGACATTTACACCCACTCAGGTCTTCCCTTCCTCAGTACTCATCCCCATCACAACTACCCATATTACCATCAACACTTCACCCCAACCCCACGAATTCTCCCACCTTTACCACATTACCTTACATCACACAATACAACAAAACCGCAACATTACAAACCACCATCCCAGTCATTCCCTTCATCCCATACTCACATGCAACTTTGCCACTACCACCAACGTTTCAGCACCTTTGCCCGTAATTGCCACCCACGTTGTCAATGGGTGTCCCCTGACACCCGCCAGTCGCCCCGCGCCAACCAGGGAAGAACACGCCCAACAAGTCACCGCCCCGCATTCTACCCAACACCCAGGGCCCTCAGCAGATGTACCCTCACCTCAACGCACTGGTAATGACTACCCTACCGTCGAGTCAACACATCGCCTCCCTAACCGCCAGGCCGCCAATCTACCAGCCTTGCTACACCACCCATATGCCTTTAGTGATGCTACACAAGAACTGGCACTTGTAACCATGCTGCAACGCCACTCATATGCCTCTGCCGCACGTTCCAGACACTCCACACTACGACACGCTGATACCCGCGGCAAGCCCCTACTCTGTCACACACCATCGAACTTCCGGGATGACCACATCCATCCCATCTCCGCTACCACGACCACCAATCACCCACACCTGGACCCTACATGACGATTATCTTCCCACGTCCACGTACATATGGCTCCCCTCACGCCTCCTGCTGGTACGTTTTTTCTCCCGCACAGTACCGCTCGTACCCTCCTATGGGTAGAGGACCTCGAGTCAGGAGACACCTTCCTTATTGACTCAGGCTCAGAAGTGAGCACAGTACCTCCCATGGAAAAGGACCGCAAGAGACAGGCTTCTACCGCTTGTAACCTCCTCGCAGCAAATCAATCTCCTATCGCCACCTACAGTACCAGGAGTAGGGGCATCACCCTATTGAAGGACGAATACGTGGTCTGGCCCTTCGTCGTGGCGGACGTTCAAGCACCGATACTGGGTCTGGATTTCCTCACGGCACATGACTTGCTAATCGACGCCAAATGTAGCAGACTCATACACCAACCTTCGGGAGCTACTATCCCCACCAATCACTGCCGCCACACAACACCTACCATTACACACATCACACACTCGAACACTTACGAGAACATTTTACACGATTTTCCTCTCCTACGCTCTTCTGATACTTCTCCACAAATCCATGACTCAGGTATTCCCCACACCATTACAACGACGGGACCTCCCGTCTTTGCCAAGCCATGACATATGCCTCCAGAACGACTCGAGGCTGCCAAACGGGAGTTCCATGTGATGATCAAACAAGGTGTAGCCAGGCCATCTGAAAGCACGTGGGCGTCACCACTACACATGGTACCCAAACAGCAGGAAGGAGAATGGAGAGCATGCTGGGATTACAGGGCCCTCAATGCAGCTACAATCCCCAACAGGTTCCCCATTCCGCACGTCCTTGACTTTCACTCGAAGCTCCAATGATGTGCAGTATTTTCTAAAATTGACCTCATCAGGGCTTTCCACCAAGTCCCTGTGGTAGAGGAGGATATCAAGAAAACTGCCATAACCACGCCCTTCGGTCTATACGAATTCCCTGTAATGAACTTTGGCCTACAGAACTCGGTGTAGACATTCCAGAGGTATATAGATAAGGTGCTCTGCGGCCATGATTACGTCGGGATGCTAGCTGGTCACCTCGTGTCGCTCGCCACCTCGCTTTCATTTCAGAATTTACCACTGATATCCGGCACGTGCAGGGAGAAGACAATGCTGTGGCTGACGCACTCTCGAGGGCACCGCCATCACAACCACTCATCGATACGATACAACGGATTCCTCCTCTGGACTAAACTGCACTCTCTCACGCCCAACAAACAGACACTGATCTCCAGGAGCTCCTGGTGGGCGACACTGGCCTGCACCTGGAACGCATAACGGCACCTGACGCTACAACGCACGTCTGGTGTGAAACATCCTGCGGCATGCCACGCCCCTATATTCCTAAGCAGTTCAGAGAAACGGTATTCAACCATTATCACTCCATCAACCACCCGGGGATTGCAGGTACACTTCGCCTTATTAGTCGGCATGCAGTATGGCTGGGAATGAGGATGCAGGTCAAGGATTGGGTGTCAGCTTGCCTTCCCTGTCAGCGTGCTAAGGTGGGGCGATATACACGCCACCGTTACACGTGTTCACCGTTCCTTCTAGCAGATTTCACACGGTGCACGTCGATATCGTTGGCTCTCTCCCCTTATCCCGAGGATATCGTTACCTCCTGACGTGTGTGGATAGGACGACACGGTGGTGTACGGCCATCCCGATGTGTGACATCACTGCTGATGGCACCGCCTGCCACTTCCTCAGCAACTGGGTGTCTAACTTTGGTCCCCCAGCAGTAATCATCACTGACCAAGGCACACAGTTTGAATCCAAGGCTTGGCAGGACATGCTCACATTATTGGGGATGCCACAACTACGGACCACCGCATACCACCCTGCGAGCAACGGGATGGTCGAAAGATTTCATCGCCGCTTGAAGGATGCATTCCAAGCACTCCAGCCGGATCAATGGACTGACATGCTTCCTCTCATCCTCCTTACCATCCTGACTAAGCTGAAGGAGGACCTAAAAAAATTTACCAGCGGAGCTTGTCTTTGGCAAGGACCTACGTCTCCCTGGCCAGCTCGTGTCTCCCGAGACAGACACCTCCAGCCTCAGCTTCCTTCGCGCCCTTAAATGCGCTGTCGCTAACGTCGCACCTACACCTACATGCTGACAAACAAGGCACACGTACTTACCTCCTGACCTCAACACCACTCCTTCATTACTCCTACGCACGGACTCCCACCGCGCTCCACTCCAGCAGGTGTACAGTGGCCCGCATCCCTTACTCTCCAGGGCGGACGCAATGGTTACGCTACAGGTACGAGGTAAGACTTACGTCAAGTCCTGGGAACGGGTAAAACCTGCCCACACCGCATCACTTGCTACAGCCCACACGCATCCAGCCACACCCACATATACTCACACCACACCTCCCATTCGCCACGCCTCATACGCGCCCCATATACTTCCCTCATCACAATGGCCACCGCTTTTGCCTACTCCATACAGACCTACACACCCACCTGCAACCTCTACGACATACCCCATTCCTCACCCACATTCCACTCTACCTACTCACGCTTCCACTACTGACACCCCACACTCTCACGTGCCGCAGGTGCCTCCTCCCACACCTCAATTCATTCACCCTACCATTCCTACCCTTCCTTTACCAGTTACGTCAACTCCTCCCTCCCTACTACCTCCACCCCCTCCCCCATCCACGCCTATCACCGATTCCATCCCCGTACCCATCATTTCACCCCCTTCCCCTCTCCCCGACACACCTTACCCCCAGGAACCTATCTTCTCCCTTACTCCCCAATACTGCCTCCCCTCCTAACGTCACCACACCTGATCCTGACCTACCTGAACCCTTTACCCCTACGGTCACTCACACGATATAATACAATACTTTCACAATACAATCAATTAATTATTTAATTTATTTTTTTACTGAAAATACGAGTTTACTACCGTATTTATAATATGGAAGGGTAGGGCTGCCCTCATATCCCCCTCCCTCCCAGCTGGAATCTATTTCATTTGATATATTTAACAAATATATTTATTTAATCGTCGTCATTTAATTGATATCCACTATCGAATCATCATAAGCCAAACTATAAAATAAGAAATGGAAGGGAAGACAACATATCACCTGATAAAATTAGAAAGTGAATGGAAAATAAAAATAGGTCAATATTTTGCCCAGTTGCATCTTATCGGCCATTGTTGTTAGTTATATTATGTGATGCACCAATATATATATATGTAGGGAGTGTTGTAAAATAGAGCAATGTCCACCTATGTTAGGTAGGCTACAACGGTCCGTCCACTCACGGATGCGATCCCACTACTGCTCGACACGGGTGCTTTTGGCTGCTGGGTTTCCCCCCTGGCCCGGTTCACACCTCATTAGACAACCTGGACGCCCCTGACTTCCCAAGGGTGGCCATATTGATGCCTGAGCTTAGTGCGGACACCCACTCAATATGGAAAGAACCGCTGCAGGACTCCTACCTTCAAGCCATCCAAGGCCCAAGCTTCCGAGTCGCCGGATTACAGAACTACGCCACGAGTCCCAGCTGAGAGTTATTCATAAAAATGTTGTATTTTATCATATTACTTGCCCAATGATGTCGCTCGCTAACCATACGAACTTGTAAATTGTCCAAAAATAATTAGCATCGAGACTGTTGGAGTTTCAATATATTCTTATTAACGCTATATTAATAACAATATACTGAAACTCATCAAACATGTTTACTATAGTATGGAATCATACAGCTTTGTCTCCTGTGGTGTCATACTTCCTCACTAACCCTGTCCTTTTATCAATAAATACCACATTATATTATTACTGTCAATGTACATTTTTCCAAAGCTCGTGTTTCTATATATTCGTTAATCCCAACAAAGGAATTAAAAAATACAATATCTAAATAAGAATATTGAAGCTACAGTTTTCTACGTCAACTAATATAACAGAAAACGTACGTGTTTGTATCTAGATGGTAAGGGGTAACGTTTCACAAATACAGTTGCTCTCATCCCACTCCCAACTCTGGCACACTCAGACGTTACTTTATGTACTGTCCCTCAATTGACCACTTCAGACCCTCTCACCTATTGTTTCGGGGTATGTGTAACTATTGCATTAACCAGCCCGATGTCTTAGAAAACATTCTCAATATATTTCCACAGTTTCTTATTAACCCCTATAGCAATGTCAATTTATAATGTTCAAATTTCACCAGTCCGGCAGGAGTAGAAGGTAGGTGTGGTGTGATGCAGGAGAGGGCAATGTGGTAGCAAGGCAAGGGAGGATATTACCGTCGTCTCTCTCTCTCTCTCTAACTGTACGGTATGGTTGCTGACTGCATCACCATTATTACACTATAGTAGGTAATTGACTTCCTCAACCATCCATCCTGCAATCTAAAACAAACAGAAATATCACAAGTTGGAAACGAAGTTGGTATTTAGAAATCTGGCAATAATAATCTAATCTGCCTATACGATGATGCTGGGATATCAGTTGGCTCATCTGTGTATAAGTTTCATAATCTTATCATGAATATGTACGACTGTGTAACACCAAATTATTGCTTGCTAATAACCTTCTACTACCCTTATTAGGTAAACCTGGGGTGAAAAAGACCCCTGGGGTAGCACCTTTAACATGTTTCGTACCACTGCACATGCGCGAATAGGCGTGGACTCTCATTTTATTGAGGAAAAGTCAGTATGCCATGTGCTTCTGTAGAGGTTGTATGGTACTCCCGCTCATCCCACACCACTGCCTAGTAACAGCACGCTTGGGGTATATCCAACCCCGGTGTACCGTAATAAGGTATGTTTTAAATATTTATATGTCTTCATATTTAGGGTATGTAATAATTATTTGGGTGCTTAAAGGGCCCATGAGTTATTTAAAGTATGCGTAATTAAATTCCCTAGTAAAAAATAAGTACTTGAAATGAATTCGTCGATACTTATGAATACAATTGTGATATTCTATGTTATGTCATTTTGTAGTTTTATGACTGTCCTAATTTATACTGACTTTTTGTGCTAAAATCATTTGAGATATGTCTGATAAAATAATTCAGTTCAAGAAATAACTTACAACCACATATAACATTACCTGTTGCCACACTAACCAGCCCATTTGAAAATTACTCCCAAGTACGTGTCTACAAAGTCCCCCTTATTATCCTTCACAGGCGATGTAGATCCAGGAAGGTTGGGACCCTATGGTTGTGACAAATATATCCCTAGTCATCAGGCTGTCATAATCTAACAAGAAAAACAAGTTCAGTTGTTTTATTATATATTTTTTTGTAATTTTTAAAAGTAACCCACTTTTTATTTACATTTTTTTTTTTTTTTTTTTACCACAACCAAGGTACCAAAGATTTACCAAATCCAACAAGTGATCTTTCTCTCAGGTTTAGGAGAAAGAATATATTTTTTCATGAAACAATTACTTTTCTAATAAAGTTTCAGAATATTAAACCCTTTGCCAGGCACTCATAGAAATAACAGAGATACAAAAATGCTGTCTTTGGAGCTTAAAATCCTGGTCAAGAAAAAACATTTTCATTTGTGAATTTTTTTTTATTTGGCACATATTTCTGTTGCAAAGTTGCATCAAAGAAGTAGCCTGGATGGGCTACTCGCCAGCTTCATGAATAAATCATGTCGGGTCATAAGGATCCCATCCGGGATTTTTGCCCATTTACTGACGTAAATTTTGTTATAATTTGTTTTGTTATATTTCAGCTGTAATGGCCACATTCACTTTCTTGAGCATAATTAGACTTGCATTTGTAAAAATAATGAAGTTTTCCTTAAAATCAAAGTATGTATTACATATACATCAAACCAATGGCAACTCGGCTCATTAACTAAATACAATAATTCTTTCATGAAAATTACACTATACAGCAGTGAGTATCATCAATGATTATTATGGTGACTCCACTCGGTGGAAGGGCACAAAGCAGTTTCTGGTGTCAGACAAGCATAAGGCAACGTTGCAAATATCACACATCCACCGTGATTGATGAATATCACCTTTCTTGCTGCAGAATTTACAGGTCTGGCGCATGGTGACAAAGTGAGGCATGTGGTGAACAGAAGTGTCCTGTCTTTCACTTGCAGATGGTACGCATGTCCTCTGTCCTCGCTTCGGTAGATTTACTTGAAGTGATGTGGACCTTGACTTTCTGGTGGCCCTTGATCCCAAATCCTTGGTGCACCTCATAAAGTGGGATACATCCAAGCAAAATTGTTTTAGTGGCATTGGTCTGTTGCCAAGTGAAGCACAGTCTCTCTTATGGAGGACCCATGCATTGCATACACAGAGATAGATAGCATAGCCAAAGAGCTTGATATACCACCTCCGTGCTTTCATTGGTGTTTTGTAGATGTGGGTCAGCATGTCGCTTTTATCAATCCCCCCATCCTTCCGTTGTACTTCTTGATAATATCTGGACATGTGACCTCTTTCTTATCCTTATTCTGCCTGTCATAACGTTGTATAGAGGACATTGGTTCGATCCCAGCATCTGAGGAGAGGAGAGTCACCACCTTGTTGTCCTTCCAATGGGCAGCAAGGATTCCATTGGTAGAACAATAATCCAGGGTTCCACGGGGCACTGACTTCTTGTCCATCTCCTTAACAGACATCAGGGGGGGGGGGATTACTTATGCGGTTCACTCTTGCTGTCCCAACATACCGGCAGCCATAGGTATCCTTCAGGAACTCCACCAAAGAAATGCTGGTGAAAAAGTTGTCTGCATAAACTGCAGATTTGTTGGGTTCCTTGAGGGTCTTTACAAGAACAGCCCCTGTCTTGCTGCTGACCAGCATCTCCTCCTTTTCAGTAAGGGGTGTGTGGTGGGCTCTGAAGGTGGTCTCTCCTTGGTACATGAGGGTATCATGGATAAAGCCATCAATGCTACCCCGACAAAACAGCTTAAATCCCCACTTGTCTGGTTTGGTCTTTATATACTGTCGGAGGTTGGAAGCCCTCTTGCCCTTATATACCACCATTACCTCATCAATGGACTGGACTGGAGTAGCTTCCACTTGGAGGTGCCGCCTTGTTATGAAGGTTATCACTGGCCTGATCTTATAAAAACGATCACAAGATGCGTGTGCTTGTTCATTATCACTAAAGTGTAGGAGAGCCCGTAGCTGGCGGAAGCGTTTTGAGGACATAACATTAGCAACTTGGGGAATTCTTGTCTCAGCAGCCCAGTAGTCCTCGATGCTGGGAAGGGTGCAGATACCCATATATATGAGGATCCCAATAAATTCCATGATCTCTTGCTTGTTAGTGTTGAAAGTGGTGGTGACATCTTTTTGGTAGGCATATAAATTTGTCTGGTATACAATGTGATCCACCAGTTCCATGGAAAATAGCATTTCAAAGTACTCGAAAGGAGTCAGCACGTGTGTTGGTGGTGGATGTACATATTCCGGGAGGGGTGGAACATTGATGTCCTCCTGCCAAGTCCTCGCTGCAACAGTTGTCTTGTTTTGCTTCCTTGCCGGTGGGACAGCATCGTCAAACTCGTCCTCTGATGAAGAGTCGTCGGACACATCTTGGGGCTGGACTGGCTGCACAGCTATGGACAAAAGAAATTTATAAAATGACTACATAATATAATTATAAAATATGCTTCAATGTTTATTATAAGTTTACTATAAGATTTCATTTAACCCCTCCCGACCGCAAAGATTTTTTCTGGTCTTCCCCCTCCCCCTCAACTGCAAAACCAGGGTCATTTTTTAAGTATCAGAGGTAAATTTTGTTCTTGTGGATTTGTAGAGCTTGATTTTACACACCAGAATCTGAAATTTAGAGTCTCCTATGTGCACTGGCTTGCGTATAGCATCGATTTAAAGTTACGCATACTTGCATAGCAAGGCTTGCATGACAGCCTATTCTACCTCAAAAACGATAAAATATGACTAAATAATGTTTTACAAGACATAAAAATATATATATATAATTACATTATTTACATATTTTTGAGTAGAAGTGAATAAAATATATATCATATTCACCTGAATGGACATGAAAACAACAAAAATAAAGTATCTGAGGGAAAAATACGTAACACATGCTCATGTAATTTTGTGGCGAGCTGTCTAGTTTATATACAGGAGTATGGTTAATTACATATCCAAGTCACTACTAACCTGAGGTGGAAGGTAGAGGAGTGCTGTCCACCAGCTCATCATCCCCAATATTTACAAGAAAATCTGGGTCAATTGTGTCGTCATCTAGGTCGAGATCGTGGTCCACCTCAAGATCACTGTCTGTGCTGTACTTTGGTGCCACCCACCTGGGTCTGGTCTTCGACTGCCTATAGAAGTTACCTATATTCTGTAAAAGAAAGAAATAATTACTATAACATTCGACAATCCTTTTTTGAACTATAGCCATCTTTCTAGGACATAACACAAATTTGGGCATAAGTTCCCCCTTTTTTTTTAGAATGTATAGTATCACGGGAGTGTTTTGACTGAGGAGTAAAAGCATAAAAAACAATTGGGAACCTATGGGGTAATATAGCTCATGACCATAAGCACTTACGACTATCATATATCATCTTCCACCAGAATACTAACCACAATATTTAGTCGTACATATAGCTGGCCAAATATCTTGTAAGGGATGAGCGTGGTTTCTCTTATAGCTGGCTCATGATCCTGTAAGGGATGTTAAAAGCCAGCAAAGATCCCCCAAAGGATGCACCTTTTATTTCCATGCAAAAATAACATATTTCCTAGAATAGTACATAAATTTCACACATATCAGCATGTAGTACATATATTTAGCTATATCCTATAAAGTTTTCATAAACATACCTGCATTGTGTGTGGGTACAGTGGGGGGTTGAACAGGGGCAACTTGTATCCAAACCCCCCTTCTCCAGCACTTGGTTCACACTGAGCAGTTTGAATATTTCTCCCAAGTCCCAACCCTCCCACACTGGCTACTGGAGCGTGATTGGTGGGAAAGAAAGTGATAACGAAACATTTCCCTATTGGCTGGAAGTATCACACGCTCCCTACGTCACTGGTTTACTCACTAGACATGAGTGAAAACACGTGATTAATATCCCGTATGGAGTTCCTGCCTGGCAAAGGGTATATATATATATATATATATATATATCACTACTTCAAAACCTGTATTCGATACCTCAAAGAGTCTCCGGAGAACAACCATGGCATATCTCAAAAAAAAAAAAAAAAAAATAAAATAAAATATATATATATATATATAATGAGAAATTCGTATTCTGGCATATCAAAGTAATGATATGCTACATTAATAAACCATAGTGATCACTCCTGAAAGCCCCCTGAGGAGACCCTGGGGCTCCCCAAAACACGGGGGCCTTCAGGACCCTTCAGGGGCTGCAGAGTGTGTATCGATGGGTCGTAGTAATGTACACAATAATTGATATTAAATAAGTCAGTTGCATTAATACAAAAATCAATGAATCACCAAGTTAGTAGTCAAAAGAAAGATGGCAAGCAACCCCCTTTTGTCTCACACCAAAGAGGAATGGGATAATATCTACCAAAGACAATACCAATACACACAAAATACATCAGCCTGCACACTGAAAGGCTTACCCAACTACTGATGTTTAGAAGGGTGTGTGTAGAGGTGTGTGTGTAGGGGTGTGTATATGTATGTGTGTGTATAGAGGTGTATGTACTGTATGTATGTTCTTACCTATTTCTATCTTTACAGGATTGAGTCAAGCTCGTAATGTCCCGTATTTTAAAACTCAATTATCATATTTTTCTGTAAAGTTATGTATGTTTTTGGCACACACCACTTCTGGTAATTTGTTCCATTCGTCTATTACTCTATTTGGAAAACTATATTTCTGTACATCTTCATCTCCTCTTCTTTTAATTAATTTCTTACTGTGTCCTATCATTGTAGGTATTCCTTTTTGACATAAGTTTTCTATATCTATTTGTAAACCATAATCATATCTCCTCTCTTTTGTCTTTCTTCTAGTTTAGATAATTTTAGTTTCTTTAGTCTTTCTTCATAGCTTAGTTCTCTTAGACTTGGTAGCCATCTTGTTGCTGCTCTTTGTACTTTTTCTAATTTAGTGATATGTTTCTTTGAATGTGGGTTCCATACTACTGCAGCATATTCTAAGCCTTATAAAGGATGTTATTATTTTCTTGAGCATTTCTTCGTCTATATAAGTGAAGGCCACTCTCATATTGCTAACATGTTTCTCAATTTTTCATTTATATGATTATCTGGTGTTAATTTCTTATTTATCATTACCCTTAAGTCTCTTTCCTTCTCTGCTTCATATAATATTTTGTTTTCAAGTTTGTATTGCCAATTTGGTCTTCTCTCACTTTTTCCAAACTTAATAACATGACACTTACCTGCATTAAACTCCATCTGCCATTTATTACTCCAGTCTACCATTTTGTGCAGGTCTTCTTGTAACTTTTTACAACAGTCTTCATTTTTAATTGTTCTTTGTACCTTTGCATCCTCAGCAAACATATTCATGCCATATTTACTTCTATATAATTTATATATATTTAGAACATTATTGGTACCAATACTGAGCACTGAGGAACTCCAATTATTACCTTCAGCCACAGAGAATACTTCCCTCTTAGTACTGTTCTCATTTTTCTTCCAACAAGGAAATTTTCTATCCATTTTAGGAGTTTTCCTTGTACTCCTCCTTTATGTTGCAATTTCCATATAAGTCTTTGGTGCGGAACTCTGTCAAAAGCTTTTATAAAGTCTAGGTATGTATGTGTGTGTATAGGTGTATGTATGTGTAGGTGTGTGTGTGTGTGTGTGTAGTAGAATCTTCAGTAGAGTGAGTCACCCCATGGAAGCCAGTACATATGTACGCACAATGCTGGATCAACCAAATACAATAGTAATGGGAGTATGTACTGGCTCACTAGATCATCATTTGAAAGGGAGGTAGGTACAGCCACAATCAAAATAATATCCATTGACACTTTCCTTCCATCATGCAAATAAATCATTATCATATCAAAATATAATCATGCAACACCTTACGTCAACTCAACCCCTGCAATTATTATTATGAGGTGCTGCAAAATCATACACGTGTTGTTCTTCATTATCAAGTTATTTACTACATTGGAAGGAAAGTGTCGGTGGTTATTTGATTGTGGTTGTACAGAGTTAGTAAATCTGGAGCAACTGTTTATTCCTCCAAACTATTACAGGCAACAACAGGCCACCATGTTTGTGTTCATCTGGTCCTGTTGTTTCCTGGCATACTTTGAAGGAATTAACGCACTCCAATGTATAAATTTTTTTTTTTATAATATTACCTAAAGGGGATAATGTACATTTCTCCAAACTATACCAGGAAACAGACAGGTATAGTTTGGAGGAATCGCTAGCCCCCCCTCCAGTTCACCACCACCACAAAGAAAATCTCCCCTGCAGCTCTCAAGGGCAACATTTATAATCACTAGTAAGATCGACACCTCCACTCATCACCACGGCCTTAGCCAGACTGAGTCCACAATCCAATCAGAATTCGGGGCCGGTATTCACAAAAGCAAAGCTCATTCTGAAGTTAAAATTTTGTTCGTAAGCATTCATTCATGGCAAGGACTGGGACCCGACCCTGCTTCGAAATCATAATATAAACACTTACTAATAGAAAAACAAACCCATTTACTGCTTCGAAATGAACCTGAGACACTATGGTGAGGTCAGTATTGCAAACATGCGAACAAGTTAAAACTCTAAGATGTTTTGTGAATACTGGTCCAGAAACCAATCAGAACCATCACCACCATCAGATCCACTCCGATTCCAGGGCTTTATTTATTTTTTATTTATTTTTTTATTAATTGCGCCGTGGCATTAATCAACAGGCAGACAACAATACATACGAGTAGGCGGGACCCATGATAATCCAATGACTACAACCACACATACACACACACATCACAAAAACATAACAGAATGAAGCACAAACATACAGACAAATATTTATATCATGACCACCAAAACGAGGCTGGCGTAAAAGAAGTTCCTCAAAAACCTGATGGTTCAGCAGGTGTCGACAAACCACATCAAGTGGCAGGCCCCAGGGCAGCAAGTGTCGGACAGTGGGGCAGGCCAGGCAATAGTGCTCTATAGTGTTAGCACGAGGCGCTCGACACTAGCGGCACTCAGTGAAGGGAGGCTCACCCTGCATCCCAGCAACCTGCCACGGTGGCCAGTAGCCAAACCTCAAACGAGCAGAGACTACATTGTGCCTCCGAACCATGAGGCCTCGACGACGGTAGGAATATTTGTGATGGCAGACAGACTCGTAATGGGTGATGGAGATGCTGAAGAGCCTCTCTGCATCTCTGCGTCGCCGTACAGGGAGGAGAGCGGCAGAGCGGACTTTAGAGAGGTAACATGTCAGGGAGAGAGGACGTCCAACACCACGAGGAGGCAGATGGCAGGCTTCCTTTGCGAGTCTGTCAACTGTACCATTGTGACGTAAACCTATATGGGATGGCACCCATAAAAATTTGACAGTCAAGTTACGATGATGCAATTAGGGCAAAAATGACAAAATCTGCTGAATAACAGTCGAGTGTGTGGGCTGAACACTAGAGAGGGAATGAAGGGCAGGTTTGGAGTCACAAAAAATGGCAGCATTCACTCCACGTTGACAAACATGACTAACAGCATCCAGAATGGCATACAGTTCACACAATGTTGAGCTAGGGTGGTTACAGAGACGATTTTCAACCCAGCCCCCTGGAGGTGACTCCATGTCAGGTGAGAAGACGGCACAACCTGCTGTACCATCCACCTGCAATGAGCCATCAGTGTAGAGGCAGTATGGATCTGTGATGGAGGACGTCACTGTTTCTATGTGTTCCAGAGCCAACTCCCGCTGTAGAGAAGGCAGTTCCGACTTGGAAGTAGGTGTGAAGCTCACATCAGGTGTTGGTAGCATCCACGGAGGGGGCCCTGGGGGACGTCTGCAACCATTATATCTATATTAAGACTACGGAGCATAGAGGAAACAGACCTTATAAGAGTACGTCCAGCAGGCAGTATGGGAGGGACAGGGGAGTTTGGTTTAAGAGAAGTCCAGACTAACTGAGAGTATGGGGTGAAAGATGTGGGAAATGGAGGCACTTGACAGTGAAGCAAGTAACATTAGAATAAATTCTCTCGACTAATGGGGGAAGACGCAACTCACGCTGCATGTTCACTATTCTGGCCGACATTGGACCGCCGAGAATTATTCTCATTGCTCTATTCTGAAATTTTTCTAAAGTTTCCAGAGTAGCCCTAGGAAGTTGAATCAAAGCAGGGGAAAGGTAATCAACAACTGAATGGATAAAAGCAATATAGATGGTTCTGGCTACTGGGATGGAGATGCCCGAGGAGTTGTTCGAGAGCCATTGAAGTGGCGTAAGTCGGCGCTGGAGATAAGTCCTGGACAATGGGATGGTCTTGAGGTCTGGCAGGGACAATCGGCCAAATATTGACTGGCGCCCAGGTAGCGGTACTGGGAACACATGGGAATGACAGTCCCTTCAATGGTGAACACTGGCCGAGCTTGAGGAAGGCGGCAGGTGAATATTCTGCACTTATCTGGTGAGACAATAATCCACAGAGAGAGGAGGCCGCAGAGAAAGAGTCAAGAAACCGCTGGAGATACCTTAGTGAAACAGAATGAACACAGATATCATCAGCATAGCATGTAATTGTAGTTCCAGGAATATCAGGGAGAGAAGTTAGCAGCCGATGCATCAGAATATTAAATAACAATGGGCTGAGAAAACCCCCTTGAGGCGTACCAAGATGAAAACTGCGCAAAGGACTGAGCGCACCACTGAAAAACACACGGGAGGTCCTGTTACTGAGGTATCCCTGAATCCACCATAGTAGATTACCCTTTATCCCAAAGTCAACCAATTGATCCAAAATGACGTCTCTATTAGCAACATCGAAGGCACTTCGAAGGTCAGTGAAGGCCACCACACTGTCCCTGGAAAGGTGAGAGTACAGGTCGACTAGGCAGTGGTGTATGCTCCGCTGGGGAAGGAAACCAATCAGCCATGGAGAAAGGTGATCCTGCAGTCGGTACATGAGACGATTGATTAAGATTCTCTCCATAACTTTACAAACACAGGAAGTAAGGGAAATAGACCTGAACTTCACAGTGCCGGGCTTAGGGATGAGTATCATTGTGCTGCTGGTCCAGGCTCGTGGTACACAACCGTCACAAAGACAAAGATTGTACAGTCGAAGTAGAGGGTTCCCAGGAACTTGTTGAAGTAGGCTCAGCACAACACAAGTAATACCATCATCACCAGGGGAAGAAGCTCTACCCCGAGAGAGAGCACGGCACAACTCCTCCTCAGTTATCTGCTCTGCATCATCATCATCATCTTGCAACAGAGCAGACATTAGACATAGCCGATGGACAGCAGCACGGGAAGCGAGTGCATCTTGTATGTGGATGGGTAGACTGGCTGTTGTAGATTGTTTTGTCCAGGCATCAACAAGTTGTTGGGCATAGTCGGCTGGAGTGTGATGACGAGCAGTGGCTGCATCATTTTAACAACCCAACGGATGAGGTGCCACATAGAAGCCACACTTGTTTACTGGTTGATGCTGTCCGTGAACCACTGCCAAGAATCAGTGTTAGCACACTCCTGCAGGGCAACTAAAGCGTCCCTAGACATCTGGTAACGATGGAGCAGGTCAGGGGTTGGGTTGGCTTGAAACAATAGGCCATCATGTTCAGCCTCCTCTTTAGCCTCCAGTATACGTGCATCCAGCGTCCAGGAGTAGGCAGTATGGTGATGCTGGAGGTGTGGCCGGGATATGTATAGCCTATAAAAGTCATGAGTAACAGATACAAGATAAGAGTACAACTGTTCAGCTGTTGATATGTCATATGTAGGGAATACATGGGCCATAAATAAGATGTAAGTCGGGCAATATTTAGGGGGCACAGCAATACGCAAACGAGTGGCTGAAGCACTTGACCCAGCAGGTAGAGAATAATGAAACCAAAGAGCGATGTGATCGGAGAATAAGTCTGGCGCGGAGGAGCACTGGACCCGAGATGCCATCAGGCCAGACAAGAGGATGTAATCCAGAGTACCTCTACGGCAATGAGTGGCACGGCCAGTGTCCCAGTGTGTCAGATGATGCTTGCGGATGTATGAAAGGAGACGAACACCATTATGATTAATAGAGCCAGAACCATCACCCAATTCAGAATGCCGATCATTAAAATCTCCCATATACACCATACCACACACTGTTGGAGAAGGAAGAGCCTCAAGAGTGAGTCTAGCTGGGGCAGAATAGACATTACATAATTGGAGTACTCCATCCCCAGGTAGAACCTCAAATAGCTGAAAGGTCATGTCAGGATCAGTGGAGGTACGGAGAAGGCGACGTGGCAAGGAGCTATGTATGTAAGTCAGGAGACATTCCTTACCAGATGAACATATGACACATAACTTGAGAGGGGAGGAGCTTGTCCAGCAGAGAGCGGCTGTCCTGGAAATGCTTCCTGGAGAAAAATAACACTGGGATGATGACGAAAAACATAGGCCTGGAGTTGAGTGAGCTTAGCATAACTGGTGATACCATATACATTCCAGGAGATGATATCCAGCCGGCAATCACCAGTGAAGTTTGTATTTGGAGGCAGGGCTGGTAGGAGGAGTAGACTTGGGAGGTGGTGGTGGTGGTGGTGGAGGCGGAGTAATAGTAGAGACAAGAGCCTGGACCTGACGTCGAGTACATCCATGCCACACATTAACCCCTGGCTGAAGGCATCGTGGACACTTCCATCGAGATGTATCCTCAGGAGGTGAAGGCTCAGAAGTGGAGGCAGCAGGACGTGATGGTTCATCCCTGACAGGGCACGTCTTGGAATCATGGTCGGCGGCACACCATGCACACTTCGGCCTGGCAGAACAGTACCGGGAGATATGCCCAACTCCCTAGCACCTGTAGCACCAAGGCTGGTCATTATGGAGTTTCCGCACATCACACGGTGGAAGACAGGGGAGGAAATCAAAGGAAATCTCATTTGGAGGTGGATCGAGTAGACTTCAGACAACAACAACAATACGGCTAATGGGGGAACCGTCTTGGAAAAAACGATGGGCAGAGTACACACTAGGGTATCCTTTGGTAAGTTTCGGGTCAACATCAATAGGAAAACGGGTGAGAATGTAGCTGGAGAACTTACGAGGCCTCTCGGGTGAGTCTTCAAGAATGAGAGGCAGAGACAAAAATTCACCAGCCTTGACTCTATCAATGATGTCCAGACGCTTCCTAGAGATGTAGACAAACTGGGAGGTGACAGCAGCCATCTTGACTTCAGCCAGTTCACACTGCAGCTGGAAGGCCCTGTTGCCATCAGACAACCAACGCAGCTTCGTGTACGTAGATGGGTTGCCAGGGAAGGAGAGCTTGACATAGGCATTTATCGGGGCAAAAGCAGGAAGGTTGGACGAGGGCAAAGAGTTGGTATACAAAGAAGAAACACCAGGGTGAGTCAGAGAAGTACATCGTGCATAGCTGAAGCACCCTTCACAGTCTTGGCAGCCGGAGGCAAACAGTCTACACCATCCGAATCCTGCGAGGAGTCGGACGAGGTATCAATGGATCGCTTGGTAGAGGTGTAGGAGGTGGAAGGCTGCAACCTGAGATGCGGATTGACTGAGGAGAGGGGGAAGGGTTGCGAGAAGGCAGCTCAGGCCAGTGATCCTCGATAGGAGACTCATCCTCTTCCGACATGGCCAAGTCGGCCTCCAGGCAGGAAGCCACATCCGAATCCGCGTTCTCCATCAGGCCAGGCAAGGCCTATATGGGAAGCGAACAACTGAACACACGAACATACACACACAGAACCACAACAAAACAAGCAAACCACAAACAGCAAAACCACAAAAAAACGAGATAGAACAGATATACAACACATAGAACACCACAGAAACAACAGCACACAAACAAGAATGCAGAAACAACACAAACAACAATACAGGCAGAGTGCCAGGAACACGTCTTCACTCCAGTATAATTGGGGCGAGACTCGGTTGGGAAGGATTAGCATTATTTTTTTATCATTTATCCTTTTATGATACTTCTATTAATTCATGAGTTAATTAATGAGGAATTTGATGAAAACAAAGACTTTATAATAAAAACAAAAAACTCCACTTATCATTAACTGTTAACGTTAAGGTGCATTTAAGGCCTCCATAGACTATCATTCATGCCTGAGCAAACTACTATCCGTTTCAGCGCCGGACAGACGGTGTTTTTCGCAAATATCTCCTAAACGAATCGTTGTATCAATATAATATTTCAACACACTATCTTTAACACCCGGGCGTAATTTATGGCTGACATACCATATTCCTATATGTGTTATGCGAGGAGTTTACTCGTGAAAAATAGCACAAAGCTGGCCAGTCATATTGACGCATTCGAAGGAAAGTGTGGCCCCCCAACACCCTCCCAAACCATTCCTAACCACAACTACATCCCCCCCTTCTCACCCCTCCCTCCTCCTCTTCTCCCCCTAGCTCCTCGCCTCCCTCATCATTCGTGGCCCTCCCTATTTCTTCCATCACTGTATTATATATTAGAATGTTATGTAGATGTATATGTATAGATATGATAATTAACTAAGAGTATGGTGCAGTACAATTCTATAGAGGCAAGACGTATTTCACTTTGATAATTACTGTACAACAGCATGTTTACATACATGTAGTATGTAGAAGGTCCATGTTTGCAGTCCTTATGGTCAACCATGCAAGTGAACACGATGTACTGGCATTACCTGTGGTCTGGACCTTCTAGGAAAAGTTATTAGATACTGTGTACCTATTCATTATAAAATGTCAACTTGGTCCAGTTAATGTAATGTTATTTTGTTGACTTGTCCCTTTTATATTTATATTATCACCAAATTATATATATATATATATATATATATATATATATATATATATATATATATATATATATATATATATATATATATATATATATATATATATATATATATATATATATAATAGTGTAGGATTTAATTATGCAAACATGATAAAACAAAATTTATTCACAATCACTGTCAAGGAAAACGTCATCGTCTTCATCATCACTGGCTTTCACGTTTGTACAATGTGGCAAGACGAAGAACAAACTCTGTCCTGCATCCACGGGGGCAAATGGACAACATTGTTGCTAATAGGTGCGCCTCGGCAGTCAATGATTTCTACCCTGTCACTACTTGAGTCATAGCCTCGGACTGTTGGATACCTCATACCTCAGAGAGAGGGGGAGGGGATACGGGAGACTGTGAATATTCAATTAAGGCATAAATTGGTTATTTAAAAAGGTAAAGAACACATGAAGCAACCATGAACGATTATATTTGGTTGCCCAAAACCAGAATTAATCATTTTTCTGGTCGCCTTAGACACGTGAGTTATTATCTGGCTATACGGCCATTAACAACGGGATTAGCTATTGCTTTAATGGTCATTTGACCCACTCTGGTTTTCATGTCCACACACAACGGTAACTGTATTAAACAAAATTACTTATGAACAATACGTATATACATACTGTCATAAAAAAAAAAAAAAAATGGAAGGGGGATGGTGTAAATAGGGGGGTGAAGAGTGAAACGGGGAGGGGGATAATGAGATATTGGGGTAGGGAAGGAAGGAATGGTGTGGGGGGATTTCGGGGTGTTGGTGGAGGGGTTACACGAGTACCCCACACTCGTCCGATTCTCTATAACGCCTTAGATATGATGACTGGATTAGGCTTAATATCACTCAGTAAACTCCTAACATAACACATATAGTAATATGGTATGTCAGCCATAAATTACGCCCGGGTGTTATAGACAGTGTGCTGAAATATTATATTGATACAACGATTCGTTTAAGAGATATTTACGAAAAACACCGTCTGTCCGGCGCTGAAACGTATAGTAGTTGACTGTGCATTGTGCAATCATTTAAATTTGCCACACACTAGCAAGAAGACTGAGCAGTCTTCTTGCTATTAGGGTCGATTCTACAGTGGTTGGTGTTGGTTTGTAAGCACGCAAACGAAAGAATGTTTGCCGTGTAAATGACTTATGGGTGAATTGTTTAATTAATTTGATGAGTAAACTATGCAGTGATCATCATTAACTAACTGTTGGATAGTTTTTGTGAATGTGGATACTCAGCTTATGGAAAATAATGAAGCCTTACAGGTGTGGTTGGTTGGGAAGCTACAAACCAATATTACTATGGAATCAACCCATTATCAAGCATCACTGTACAGGGGTGGGTGTGATTGACCAAAAGCATGTTGGATATTGTTCAGTCATTTGCGCAAACCATCAATCACACCCACACACGATGGTTATGCCTGCACAACCACCCAGTTTGCGCAGGCATGATTGATAGTCTATGGAGGCCTTTAAAATAGTCTCTGGCCTCAGGGAATGCCTGTAAAATTTAAATGTTTCGATATGGAACAGTTTTAGTGGAAAAGAGGCTGGATTAAAAAAAATAAATAAATAACTAAGGGGGAGTTGTAGGCCTACTTTCACAATACAATTAATTAATTATTTTATTTATTTTTTACTGAAAATACGAGTTTACTACCGTATTTATAATATGGAAGGGTGGGGCTGTCCTCATATCCCCCTCCCTCCCAGCTGGAACCTATTTCATTTGATATATTTAACAAATACATTTATTTAATCGTCGTCATTTAATTGGTAATCCACTATCGAATTATCATAAGCCAAACTATAAACTAAGAAATTGAAGGGAAGATAAAATATCACCTGATAAAATTAGAAAGTGAATGGAAAATAAAAATAGGTCAATATTTTGCCCAGTTGCATCTTATCGGCCATTGTTGTTAGTTATATTATGTGATGCACCAATATATATATATGTAGGGAGTGTTGTAAAATAGAGCAATGTCCACCTATGTTAGGTAGGCTACAACGGTCCGTCCACTCACGGATGCGATCCCACTACTGCTCGACACGGGTGCTTTTGGCTGCTGGGTTTCCCCCCTGGCCCGGTTCACACCTCATTAGACAACCTGGACGCCCCTGACTTCCCAAGGGTGGCCATATTGATGCCTGAGCTTAGTGCGGACACCCACTCAACATGGAAAGAACCGCTGCAGGACTCCTACCTTCAAGCCATCCAAGGCCCAAGCTTCCGAGTCGCCGGATTACAGAACTACGCCACGAGTCCCAGCTGAGAGTCATGTATAAAAATGTTGTATTTTATCATATTACTTGCCCAATGATGTCGCTCGCTAACCATACGAACTTGTAAATTGTCCAAAATAATTAGCATCGAGACTGTTGGAGTTTCAGTATATTCTTATTAACGCTATATTAATAACAATATACTGAAACTCATCAAATATGTTTACTATAGTATGGAATCATACAGCTTTGTCTCTTGTGGTGTCATACTTGCATGCTAACATGTTCTTTCATCAATAAATACCACATTATATTATTACTGTCAAATTACATTTTTCCATAGCTCGTTTTCTATATATTCATTAACTCAACAAAGGAATTAAAAAATATAATATCAAAATAAGAATATTGAAACCACTGTTTTCTACGTCAACTAATATAACAGAAAACGTACGTGTTTGTATCTAGATGGTAAGGGGTAACGTTTCACAAATACAGTTGCTCTCATCCCACTCCCAACTCTGGCACATTCAGACGCTACTTTATGTACTGTCCCTCAATTGACCACTTCAGACCCTCTCACCTATTGTTTCGGGGTATGTGTGACTATTGCATTAACCAGCCCGATGTCTTAGAAAACATTCTCAATATATTTCCACAGTTTCTTCTTAGCCCCTATAGCAATGTCAATTCATAATGTTCAAATTTCACCAGTCCGGCAGGGGTAGAAGCTATAGTCGTATTCAAATATGAAGCTATATATAGTTTGGGCGGGGGAGCTAAGGGACTTCCTCATCCAACAGTGGTGTCATTTAACCAAAACAAGGCATGCAATATTTCATACCTTCGTTATTTAGTATTTGAAATAGTCTTCAAATCTTCAAAAAATTATTATACATGATAAACCTTGATTATATGATGTTGTAAATGTGTTGATATTTACAGTAGGATAATAACAATCCATTATGTAGGAAGTGAATCTAGTATACATGACAACAGTGTGCTACTCTGTGTTGTTGTCATATCTGTGGTGAAGGAGGCCAGGTCTCAGGTCACTTTATACCCCATGGTAGGGAAGAAGAGGGTGACAGAGGGGGGAGGGAGGATGTCTATAGGTGCGGTTCAACACCTGAGACGTTCATTCATGATTCCATACTCGTAAATACTTTATGTATTATATACTTTATATGTCAGATATGAACTATTGAGCATTGTTTTATAAGTATTTGTATATAATTAATTATATATCGTTATGTGTGTTCGTTTTATTCATATTACAGTAACAAAGAAATATAAAAAATAATTTCCAACACTGACAACACTTCCGAGATGAACTGTAAGTCACCCCACATGTGTTTGACGTCAAATCCCAGGGGTACAGTAACTCTCACACCCTGACCCAAGCAGAGTAGAGACAAGGCAACACTGTAGAGTAGGAAGGTTACCGCCCAAACTAGCTTCATATTTGAATCCAACTATAGTAAGAACTGAACTCCATCAGCCAGTTATTGCTTCCTTGGCTGCTTCAGATGTTTATGATTGTCTCAGTGCCAACCAAAATAAGACGATACTTTTTTTTTCTATACCTCAACTTCAGGATTTTTTTTTTTATTATTATTCATTGTGCCGTGGAGTCCATCAACAGGCAGACAACGATACATAAGTTTTTTTTTTTTTAATTCATTGCGCCGTAGCGTCCATCAACAGGCAGACAACAGTACACAAGGGTAGGCGGGACCAATGAGAATCCAATGACTACAAACACACACACACATCACGAAAACTTAACAAAATGAAGCACAAGCATACAGACAAATATTTACATCATGACCTACTTAAATCCACCAAAACGAGGGTGGCGCACCAGAAGTTCCTCCAGAACCTGATGGTTCAGCAGGTGTCGACAAACCACATCAAGTGGCAGGCCCCGGGGAAGCAAGTGTCGGACAGTGGGGCAGGCTAGGCAATAGTGCTCTATAGTGTTAGCACGAGGCGCTCGACACAAGAGACACTCAGTGAAGGGAGGCTCACCCTGCATCCCAGCAACCTGCCAAGGTGGCCGGTAGCCAAGCTTCCTTCGCGAATCGCAAGTCTGTCAACTGTACCATTGGGATGTAAACCTACATGGGATGACACCCATAAAAATTTGACAGTCAAGTTACGATGATACAATAAGGCCAAAAACGACAAAATCTGCTGAACAACAGTAGAGTGTGTGGGCTGAACAATAGAGAGGGAATGAAGGGCCGGTTTGGAATTACAAAAAATGGCAGCATTCACTCCACATTGACAAACAAGATTAACAGCATCCATAATGGCATACAGTTCACACAATGTTGAGCTAGAGTGGTTACAGAGACGACGGCCAACCCAGCCCCTTGGAGGTGACTCCATGTAAGGTGAGAAAACGGCAAAACCTGCTGTACCATCCACTTGCAATGAGCCATCAGTGTAGAGGCAGTATGGATCTGTGATGGAGGACATCACTGTTTCTATGTGTTCCAGAGCCAACTGCCGCTGTAGAGAAGGCAGTTCCGTCTTGGAAGTAGGTGTGAAGCTCACATCAGATGGTGGTAGCATCCATGGAGGGGGCCCTGGGGGGACGCCTGCAACCATTATATCTATATTAAGACTACGGAGCATAGAGGAAACAGACCTTATAAGAGTACGTCCAGCAGGCAGTATGGGAGGGACAGGGGAGTTTGGTCTAAGAAAAGTCCTGACTAACTAAGAGTAATGGGGTGAAAGATGTGGGAAATGGAGGCACTTGACAGTGAAGCAAGTAACATTAAAGTAAATTCTCTCGACTAATGGGGGAAGACGCAACTCACGCTGCATGTTCACTATCCTGGTCGACATTGGACAGCTGAGAATTATTCTCATTGCTCTATTCTGTAATTTTTCTAAAGTTTCCAGAGTAGCCCTAAGAAGTTAAATCAGGGCAGGGGAGAGGTAATCAACAACTGAACTGATAAAAGCAATATAAATGGTCCTGGCTACTGGGATGGAGATGCCCGAGGAGTTGTTAGTGAGCCATTGAAGTGGTGTAAGTCGGCGCTGGAGACGACCCAATAAGTCCTGGACAATGGGATGGTCTTGGGGCCTAGTATCTTTGGTGTTGAGGATGGCTTGGTACTGATACGATGGTTCTGTTATTTGTCTATAGAGTCATCGTACCTGTATCACACCATTGTATGCACCATGAATGTTCTTGAAAATGGCGCACACACACAAACACACACACACAAGGCTCCTGCTCGTTATTATTATTAAGTACCCTGTGATCGTGTATTGAAACTGGAAGCTTCTTATTCCTCTTGATTATGTCATGAAACAAGCTCCTTCCCTATTGGTGGTGTTTCGTGGCAATATTTGAAAGACTCATTTAGCCTATCTCCAATTTTCTGACTACATCACAGGGTCTCTTAAGTGTTTCAGTGAACCGTTGTAGGGTAGATATTAGTAAAATAAAGTTAGTTCAATATTTTTTTTATTAACGGGACAATAGAGTGTTGGTAAATCTGGAGCAACTGATTATTCCAAACTATTCCAAGCAACAGGATACCAATATTTATGTCAATGTGGTCCTGTTTCCTGGCATGCTTTGGAGGAATCAAGGCACTCTAATGTACCAATAATGTACAGTGCATCAATAGTGTTGATAAAGTATTAAGTGGGTAATATATTTTCGTGTGAATACGAGTGCTATTGATTCCTCCAAACTAGGCCAGGAAACAAGCCAGTAGAGTAGTCTCCGATGAATGAACCTGTTTTGTGGCCTAGATGGAGGAATCTGTAGCCCTTCCATTCCCAGATATTTATACAGAGACCCTTAGCATACCGATTTAAAATTGAGATAGTAATGAAAACAGATTGATTTTCCTTAGGGTCGGTCGGATGCAAGAACAATGGCTGTGTGGTGTGTATATGGATGGAGTAATCGTAGAGCCACAATCAAATAACCACCGACACTTCCCTTCCATCGTGCAAATAAATCAGTATCACATCAAAATATAATCATACAACAACACATTAGTAACCTCAACTCAACCCCTTCAATTATTATTATGAGGTGATGCAAAATCATACACATGTTCTTTATTACCAAGATATTTACTACGATGGAAGGAAAGTGTCGGTGGATATTTGATTGTGGCTGTACCTGTACCACACCACCATCGTCAACACCACCATTGTTCTTAGTGCAACCATCAGTAAGGGTGATTTGGGCTGACTGAGTTCCCTGTTGTTGATTGTGTTCATCTTTCTCTGGAAAAATGGTCACTTGTCTGTGTCTGAAACCTGTGATGGATCCCTATCCGTCTCTGGAATTATGGCCACTTGTCTGTTGCTGGAATCTGTCTCTGGAACCTATGATGAAACCCTATCCGTCTCCGGATTTTTGGCCACTTGACTGTTGCTGGAATCTGTCTCTGGAACCTCTGGTCACCTGTCTGTTGCTGGAATCTGTCTCTGGAACCTTTGGTCACCTGTCTGTTGCTGGAATCTGTCTCTTGAACCTTTGGCCACCTGTCTGTTGCTGGAATCTGTCTCTGGAACCTTTGGCCACCTGTCTGTTGCTGGAATCTGTCTCGGGAACCTCTGGCTACCGGTCTGTTGCTGGAATTTGTCTCTTGAATCTATGGCCATATATATGTCTCTGGAACCTATGATGAAACCATGTCTGTCTCTGGAACCTCTGCAATATGTGACCATCGATCTGTCTCTGGAATGTGTCTCTGGAACCTCTGCAATATGTGGCCATTTGTCTGTTTCTGGAACCTATGCTGGAACCCTGTCTGTCTCTCGAATCTATTTCTGAAATAACTGAAATCTATATCTGGCCATCTATCTGTCTCTGGAATCTGTGGCCATCTGTCTGTCTCTGGAATCATGGCCATTTATCTGTTGCTGGAACCTGTCTGGAATTACTGGAATCTGTGGCTATCTGTCTGTCTCTGGAATCTGTGGCCATCTGTCTGTTTTTGGAATCTGTGGCCATATGTCTGTTTTTGGAATCTGTGGCCATATGTCTGACTCTGGAATATATGGCCATCTGTCTGTTTTTGGAATCTGTGGCCATCTGTCTGTTTCTGGAATCTGTCTCTGGAATCACTGGAATCTGTCTATGAAATCTGTGGCCATCTGTCTGTCTCTGGATCCTATGCTGTAGCGATGTCTGTCTCTGGATCCTATGCTGTAGCCCTGTCTGTCACTGGAATCTGTCTCTGGAATCACTGGAATCTATGAAATCTGTGACCATCCATCTGTCTCTGGAATCTCTATAATTTATGTTTGTCTCTGGAATCTGTGACCATCCATCTCTCTCTCAAATCTGAAATCTCTGGAACCTCTGTTGGAATCTCTGGAGGCTCTGCTGGAATCCCCGTCAATCTCTGGAAGCTTAAGCCAATCTAAAAAAGATAAAAGATAGAAAATACTTTAGTTATTAAATAAGAAAAATATTTCTAGGAACAGTTTTGTTAATCTTAGTTATTATTCTCTTCTGGGAGACTTGTAGTAGAAGGTAACTGATTCTTCCAAACTCTGACAGGAAACAAATTTCCTCGTTATTTATAATAGGGAATCTGTTTCGTGGCATAGTTTGGAGGAATCAGTAGCCCTCCAGTTTATCGTTAAGAGTTATTCCCCTTAGGAGACAACTAAATAATCAAGTGTGGTTAGACTAGGGTAGGGTAGGGTAGGGTAGGGTAGGTTAGGTTAGGATAGGGTAGGGTAGATTAGGTTAGGTTAGGATCAAAACTGAATTATGTATTGTACAATCACGATCCACATTCTCTAGCCCATCTAAGTCGAAGCCCGAAATCTGGACGACAGCCCACCCAAACCATAATAAACGCACACACACACACACCATCATGAGGCGACACACACACACACACACGCACCATCATGAGGACACACACACACACACACACACACACTAAACCGAATCTAACCTAACCTAACTAAACCGAAGCTAACCGAACCGAACCAATCCTAAACTATCTAAACCTAACCTAATTTACCTAAACCAAACTTAACCTATCCAAACCTAACTAAACCAAATCTAACCGAACCGAACCAACCCTAACCTAACCTAATCTACCTAAACCAAACTTATCCTAACCAAACCTAATTAAACCAAACCGAATCTAACCAACCCTAACCTAACCTAAACTACCTAAACCTAACCTAATCTACCTAAACCAAACTGAACCTAACTAAACCAAACCGAATTTAACCAACCCTAACCTAACCTAAACTATTTAACCTAACTTAATCTACCTAAACCAAACTTAACCTAACCAAACCTAACTAAACCAAACCTAACCGAATCTAACCTCACTTAACCAATCCAAACGTAACTAAAACTAATCTAACCAAACCAAACCTAACATAACCTAACCTAACCTAATCTCATCCTACCTGTTCTAACCTCAACATAGGCGTATCAACAAAATACCGACGTCACAAAGTATCACAATGTTTTGCCATTGAGCCATATTGTTTCCATGGCCCGATATTTTTTAGTGAGTAAGTATCGGCATGACTGCCTAGCTGGTATAGAAAAACGAACCCAAACCACATGTGCGATACTTCCGTAGGGTTGGCATTCGTGGCAGTGAGTTGCTTTTTATTATTTTACTACGGGATATCCATGCTCCAATGGGCTACACTGTTTTGATTATGATTTAAGGTAGTCATGCAATAGGATATGTGACTACATATGTGACCACACATGCATAGCCATACCCTAAGCAATTAAAAGTATTTGTTCTACGTAATTATTCCTGAAAATTACTCTTGTAGCACAACGATATGGGTTGTTAAATCCGGAATTAATAACCTTATGTTCTGGGATTGAATGTGGTTTAAATGCAGTATTAGATAATTTGCTACGCTGCTTCTTTAGCATCATTTACAAATAAATTTGTGTCCTTATATCTACAAAGCGATTTCTAATAACATATTTAGACAGTATCATGACATTTCTGTCCAACAAATATAACTTTGTGGCAACCTATGCGGCTCAGCTGGTTTATCTACTTAAATAGGTAATTCTAGAGAATGTTATATAATACGATAAGAGACAAATCTTGTTTCATCTAGCGTTCTATATGCTCCACACCCGAGAAACCCTGTTGTCGTCTGTTGAGAAGGTATTCTCGTCACAGAATATGACATTTTACCAGAAATCTTCGTTGTCTACATACTCTGTGCTCAACCCCTATCCTAGTCCAAACGACATTTCCAATCAACCCCTGCACCCTAACTTAGATCCCCGCACATTATACTGCCCCAGAGCGGCCCTCTGCGGGATCCTACGGAATGAAAAGATTGTTCTGTTACCTCTGGTTTGCGTTCGCTCTGGTCACTAATTTGTAGGCTATTCCGGTGCTTTTTTTTTTTTTTTTTTTTTTTTTTTTTTTTTTTTTTGGTGCTAATGAACTAAAACATTTCGAATTTTGTTCGAGACTCATCAAAGTCGATGTCGTTATATATGTATAAATATATTATTTTCTGCTTCTTTAATACTGCCAAAATGAATTGTCAAGCATAATAAACTTGAGCCATACTGTATAATTATGTATTTAATAACCAATGAAAAATAATAGAATGGAAGTAGGTCACGTACGCTATATTATTTCTCTCACTGATTCATTTCCCATTTACCGAGGACTAATACAGAAACAAAAGTTTAACATATATAAATAATTTTACGTTCCTTGCTGTCCTCTTTCGTTTGAGTTAATGCCGATACATTTTTTAGAGAGTGTACATACAGCCACAATCAAATAACCACCGACACTTTCCTTCCATCGTGCAAAGTAATCGGTATTATATCAAAATATAATCATACAACAAAACATTAGTAACCTCAACTCAACCCCCTCAATTATTATTATGAGGTGCTGCAAAATCATACACGTGTTGTTCTTTATTACCAAGATATTTACTACGATGGAAGGAAAGTGTCGGTGGATATTTGATTGTGGCTGTACATGTAGGGTCAAATAATAATAACAATGTTTCACTTACATGTAGGGTGTGTTGATGGAAGAGAAAGGTGGAGTCATGTCGCCTTCAGATGAAACATAATTCATGTCCAGGTTGGTGGTTGTGGAGGTGGTGGTGAGACCGCTAGTAGTACAGAGGCCACCACTGCTGCTCATTAATCCTGCATCACCACCACCACCAACACCACCCAGGCTGGACTGTGGTGATGTACTGAGGTTGGGTCGTTGAAGTCTGCCTCCCTGTCCCTCCTCACTCCGTCCCTCGTGCTGATGTATGTAAGGTCACGAGCACTAATAAGTATACAGGTGTGCTTGGAATACCTAGAGACAGTAAATAAATACACAATAAAATCTCCATTGGAATTACTTCGTTGGTGAATTGGTGGACTGTTCAAAGCTTTAACCAATAATTAAAGCTGTATAATTATTAGTGCTCGTGACTGTATAGTACAGTCACGAGCAGATTTGGTTGAAGCTTTGAACACTCCACCAATTCACCAACGAAGTAATTCCAATGGAGATCTTATTGTGCATTTATTTACTGTCTCTAGGTATTCCAAGCACACCTGGATACGTATTAGTGCTCGTGACTGTACACTCTAATTATTTAAGGGGGTAATACACTCTTGGTAAATCAGAGCACCTTGATTACTCCAAAGTATGCCAGGAAACAAGACCAGAATAACAAAAGTAATGGTAGTCTGTTGCTTGGAATAGTATGGAGGAATCAATTGCTCCAGATTTACCACCATCAGATTCTTTACACTTATACTGAAGATTATAGAGCCGTAGAAGGAAATAGAAAGAAGAGAGGGATGGTGAATTGGAAGATTTTCTATTCCTCCAAACTATGCCACTAAACAGCAGATCCCCTATTAGTACCATTGAGGGCGTCTGTTTTCTGGCATAGTTAGGAGGAATCAGTAGCCTTCCAATTTACCCCACCCCTCCCATCCTCTTTATACTCATCCCTACCTTCCTTTCCACCCCATCCTCTCCCCTCCTCTCCACCCCTCCCTTCCTATCCACCCCCACCTCTCCCCTCCTCCCTTCCTATCCACCCCCTTCTCTCCCTTCTCTTCCTCTCCACCCCCACCTCTCCCTTCCCCTCCTCTCCACCCTCACCACTCCCAACCCTTCCTTTCTCTTCACCCTTCCCTTCCTTTCCACCCCCACCTCTCCCCACATTATCGTCAACACCAACGATATTCTTGCATAAACAATGACTCCATACACGCACACACACACACTACAGATCCATCGTACCTGTATCACACCATCGACAACACCACCAATGCTCATGCCTACGAACCGATAAGACTCACGATCAGCAAACCAATGATGATAGTACTAAACCATTCATTGGGTGGCATTCCTAGTTCTCCTGTTAACAAAAAAGAAGAAGATTTAGGGCTTTATGCCTATCGACTCATGGTGTTGGTAATTAAGGCAGTCAAGTGTTGTTACATCAACACATCTTCCCCCAGCCTACAAGGTTGCTATCCTTGCTCTTACAGCCGGGTACCTACTTACTGCTAGGTGAACAGGGACATAGGGGGCTGGGAAAATTGTCCAACAATTCCACTGACCTGCCTGTTTACACCCCATCCGTCCTCCTAATACTACTTACTGCCTTTCTCCTCAGACAACACTCACTCACAGACACTATACAACACACACTCTATTTCTCTCTTAATTAAAGGCAGGGAAAGAAAAAAAAGAGGAATCACATTTTATTGGATTTTCTGCATGATTGTCACACACACACACACACACACACACACACACACACACACACGTACTGTACATTTCTCCACACATACACACACATGACATCACACAACACACATGTACACACACTTCTCCGCACACACACACACACACACACACACACACACACACACGTACTGTACACTTCTCCGCATACACACACACACACACACACGTACTGTACACTTCTCCACATACACACACACACACACTCACACACATGTACACTTCTCCACACACACACACAAATGACATCACACAACACACATGTACACTTCTCCACACACACACACACACACACATACAAGTACACTTCTCCACATGCACCCCCATACACACACTCTGTCACTCTAGTAATTACATCGCCTTAACGACCTTTATGAAGTCGATAACTAGCTGTCAAGGGGAGGGTATATAGTTATGGCATTTTTTGGAGATAATGGTTCCTCCAAACTATTTCCATCAACAGTCCACCATTGTTTTGGTTAATCTGGTCCTGTTTACTGGCATACTTTGGGGGAATCAAGGAGCTCTAATGTACCAAAAGTATACTAGCCTATACCCTTCAGGGGAGGTGGCCGAGTGGTTAGTGTTCTGGACTCGTAACCCATAAGTCATGAGATCGATTCCTCTCAGGTGAGGGCCTGAGAATATTTACTCTTCCGATTTGAGATTCAGGTACAAATAACTATAAGGCCACCGAACGTCGTAAAACACCCTCGCTGGTACCATAACAGCTGCAGTATTTGGGAATTACCCTCACTTCCCTCCCTCTGTGGCTGGGTACCAGTTCGGAAGTCGTGACGTGTTGACCTGGGCCACGGTAACGGGCTCGATGAAGCCTATGTCCAATGTCGGAACATAAAAAAAAACCTTCCCCTTAATATATGTTGCCATTGCCTCCCCTCTACCACACCTCATCCCTCCTTTCCACCTCCACAGCTCCACTCCCCTCCATCCACCCACACCTCATCCCTCCTCTCCCTTCATTCCATCCGCACCTCATCCCTCCTCTCCATTCCACCCCTACCCCACCTCTCCCCATCCCCTCATTTCTACCCACACACAACCCCTCCCCTCCCCTCTTATCCCACACCTCCCATTCCTTCTACAACCCCACCACTCCCCCCCTCTCCAACACCACCACTTCCCTCTCCTCCAACCACGCCATCAACTGTTGCTTACAAAAGACCATCGATATAAGATGATTAAAATTAGCACATGTATCCTTTTAACACAGGCTCAGCAGATCACTTATATAGTTTGTATGGTAATGAATAACAGAAGCCTGGGAAAACATTATTTTGTTGGTCTTCAATGACTGACTGAGTGTAAAATGAAGTGATGAATACAAATACAGTCACGAGCACTAATAAGTATACAGCTTTGGTTGAAACTTTGAACAGTGCAATTCATCAACGAAGCAATTCTAATGGAGATCTTATTGTGTTTTTATTTACTGTCTCTAGGTATTAGAAGCACACCTGAATACTTATTAGTGCTCGTGACTGTACTTATTCATTGTATATCAAGGGTCTGATGTATATAAATTAATAATAGGGACTGACCGAGGAGCAATGACAACACATGATATCCGTGACAGCTTTCCTGAGACCTTTATGTAGAGCAAGGAAGAGGGCTGGGTTGACGAAGGCATGGACATAGGCCAC
>JAWQEG010001957.1:292500-300000 GCA_033782935.1 Petrolisthes cinctipes
AGGAAGGGGAGGAGAAGGAGGAAGTTAGTAGTGGTGTGTCGTTCAGTACCTGTGTGTGTGTGTGTTTGTGTTAGGAGAGTTGTAGTGGAAGTGGGAAGGGAGAGAATGGGAGGAAAAGGAGAAGGAGAAATTCTGTTTGGTTTGGGAACGTGCAAGAAGAGAAGGAAAGGTTGGAGGAGAAAGGGAAGCAGGGGGAAGAGAAGGATGATGAAGATAGGAAGGGAAGGAGGGGAAAGAGGAGGATGAAGGTAGGAGGGAAGGAAGGGAAAGAGGAGGCAAATGAAGGTAGGAGGGGTACGAGAAGGAAGAGAAGGATGAAGGTAGGAAGGGAAAGAGGGGAAAGAGGAGAAGGATGAAGGTAGGAGGGGAAAGAGGGGGAAGAGGAGGAGGATGAAGGTACAAGGAGTAGGATGGGGAAGAGGAGGAGGATGAAGGTAGGAGGGGAAGGAGGGGGAAGAGAAGGATGAAGGTGGGAAGGAGAATGAGGGGGGAGAGGAGGAAGATGAAGGTACAAGGAGTAGGATGTGGAAGAGGAGGAGGATGATGAAGGTAGGAGGGGAAGGAAGGGGGAAGAGAAGGAGGATGGTAGGAGGGAAGGGAGGGAAGAGGAAAAGGAAGGTGGGAAAGGAAGGAAGGGGAAGAGGAGGAGGATAAAGGTAGAAGGGGAAAGAGGAAGAGGATGAAGGTAGGAGGAGAAGGAGGGGACAGAGGAGAAGGATGAAGGTGGGAAAGGAAGGAAGGGAAAGAGGAAAAGGATGAAGGTAGGAGGGGAAGGAGGAGAAGAGGAGGAGGATGAAGGTAGGAGGGGGAGGATGAAGGTAGGAGGGGAAGGGGAAAGAAGAGGAGAAGGATGAAGGTAGAAGGGGAAGGAAGGGAAGAGGAAAAGGAAGGAAGAAAGGAGGAGGAAAGAGGAATGTAGGAAGGAAGGAGGGGGGAATAGAAGGAGGGAAGGGATGATAATGAAGGGTTGGGGAATGGAAGGTAATATTATGGTAATATTACTATTAGTTATATATCATATTAATACAAATTATTATATTCATTTTAGATACAACTTATAAAAAAGAAGAGTTCTCAAATTATTAGGGTGTTTTGAGACGAGAAATAGAAAAATTATATATGATAATTATTGATGTTTTATTCAGTTAGACAGAGAAAAGACGTTAAAAAAAGGTAATATATTATTATTATTATTATTATGACAGTATACTTATTATTATTATTACAGTATTATTATTACACTATATTTATTAGTATTATAGTATTATCATTACAGTATTATTATTACACTATAGTTATAATTTGTACACTAATCTTATTATTATTATTATTATTATTATTATTACGGTATAGTTAAAATTTTTACACTATAGTTATTATTATTACTCTATACAGTATTTTATGTTTTAAGTTTATGTACTGTATGTTGTGGTGCCTTTGAGGGGAGAGTATATTTTAGGTACAGCCACAATCAAAGAACCACCGACACTTTCCTTCCATCGTACAAATAAATCAGTATCATATCAAAATATAATCATACAACAACACCTTACGTCAACTCAACCCCCTCAATTATTATTATGAGGTGCTGCAAAATCATACACGTGTTGTTCTTTATCACCAAGATATTTACTACGATGGAAGTAAAGTGTCGGTGGATATTAGATTGTGGCTGTACAGTGGAGAAATCAGTTGCTCCAGATTTAAAACACTATACTACACCCTTAATTTACAGGTGACTGTTCTTTAGCTGAGAAACTTTCCTGTAAATAAGTTAAGTACTGTCTTCTAGGTTACTACACACACACACACACACACACAGGAATAAGTACCATCTTCCAATTTACTATAACACACACACACACACACACACACACAGGAATAAGTACCATCTTCCAATTTACTACAACACACATACATACACACACACACACACACAGGAATAAGTACCATCTTCCAATTTACTACAACACACATACATACACACACACACACACACAGGAATAAGTACCATCTTCCAATTTACTACAACACACACACACACACACACACACAGGAATAAGTACCATCTTCCAATTTACTACAACACACACACACACACACACACACAGGAATAAATACTATCTTCTAGTTCACTATAATACCTCCTTATTTTATTACTCCCTCAGATGACACAAGGTTATTATATGTGTTTATGTTTCATTCTGTCATCTGATTCCTCCAAACTATTCCAAGCAACAACAAGCCACTATTATATTTGTTCATCTGGTTCTGTTTCCTGGCATACTTTGGAGGAATCAAGGCACTTCAATGTACCAAATTAATTTACTGATAACAACCTGCTTTCAGAGAGGACATTTTCATTGGGTTATTATTATTATAATTTATTATTGTTTTATTAGTAAAATTATCATATTTTAGGAGTAAGGTAAGAGTGAGTTAAATTGGTAAAGAAGGCCATGCTAGAGGGGGTCAAGTTTTGGGGGGGGGGTCGAGTTTTGGGGGGGGGGGGGTCGAGTTTTGAGGGGTTCGAGTCTTGGGGGATCTAGTTTTGAGGGGTCAAGTTTTAATGGATCGAGTTTTGGGGGGTCGAGTTTTATTGGTTTAAGTTTTTATGGGTCGAGTTTTGTGGATTGAGTTTTATTGGGTCGAGTTTTGGGGGATCGAGTTTTATTGGTTTAAGTTTTTTTGGGTCGAGTTTTGTGGGTTGAGTTTTATTGGGTCGAGTTTTATTGGGTCGAGTTTTTTTTTGGGGGGGTGAGCAATAGAGGGTTGAGATTTAGGGGGTGGAATTAGAAAGGGATCGAGGTTGGAGGGGTTGAGTTATAGGAGAGAGGGGGGGGGAGGAGGTCGAGCTGAGGTGTCCATGTACAGTTGCCTCCACTAGTAACGAGTACAGCGTCCAGTGGGTTCTTCGGCGAAATGTGGCACCACTGTTTTTGTTTACATAGAGAGTTCTGCCCATTCTTTTACTAGTATACTACAAATAAACAAACACAGTGTTGCCACATTAGTCTATACCCACTGGCCTCTGTGCTCGTTACAAGTGGAGGCAATTGTACTAGTAGTATCACCTAGAGCACAGCAACACACACCTAGAATATAGAATGCATGGTTCGTACGTGACTCAAGTGACTGTTCCTTTACTTGACTTAATACCGTTGTTAACATATTGATGGTAGACACGGTGACCAGAAGTAGGAAGGCAGTCTCCACCAACGAGCACTTGGTAACAGGTAGGCAGCTGTATAAAGACCGTCCTAGAGGAATGAGTATAGCAGCACGGGCACAGTCCACCAGAGCTTGATGGAAGAGTAAACCCTGTGACCATCTGGAACAAATAGAACCAGACTACAGCAATATAGCAAGGTATATTATTATTATAACAATAATAAAAAATAAATATATATATATAAATAATAGTGTAACAATATCAGAAAACATATAAATTTTATTATTATTAATATGACAACTATTATTTTAAACAGGGTATTGGTGAACTTCACCGACAGGCACTGAGGATCAGTTGTATAGGTAAAAATAATCAAATGTTATTATGTCTCCATATTATATTACTGAAAATGATTAATTAAGTAAGGAGATAAACGTCTGATAAAAAATGTTGTACAACAGCTGCTAGGACTGCACTAAATACCAGATACATGTATTAACATTTATACTGTGATATTAAGAAGAGAAATAATATAAAAATTATTTGTTTACATGTTATACTTGATTTCAGGCATGTATGCAAATATATGATATCGTTAAGATGTGCATGGCAAGAACGTACATCTAACCAAGCCAACGTAGAGAGAGACAATCTTGGACATTGGTATAACTTTTTTTTTTTTTTTTTCGTTAGTAAGGCATTACCTGAGGGGGGTATTAAGCTTGCAAGTCCAGCATCTATGACTTTGCGACCCCAGAATGACATGAATGTAAACAAATATGCCACCCCAGTAGTCGGCCCCAGTCATGGATGCTGGTTCATGTGAACAATGAAGGAAACATCAGTATGCAAGGATTGCATCAGGATAAGCACATCCATGTATACATCATTGTAATCCTCATTATTATACTAATTCAAAAGGCAAAAGTACAAAATTGTACTATATAAAGCAAGCTAATCTCATATACATAAATAAATGTATATAAAAAATAAAGCTAATATACATAAATAAATACAAATATATAAAATACATTTAAGACTAGTCCTGATAACGTAAAACCTATTGTACATGTAATATACTAAAAACTAAATATAAATATGTGTACAATAAATCCAATACCCATCCCACACACATATATTAAAATATAAGTCACAACTCTCTGAGTAGTCCAGTCTCTTTCAAGAAAATCATCAATTTATTAATCACACCAGGATCCCCATCACCCAAGAGAGTTCAGATTCATGGGGACTTGATTTACCTGCAATAGGCAACCAGAGGCTGACGCTCCCCAGCATACCTACTACAGTGCAAAATGATGTGACTGATTGATCGTACCTCACCACAGGTGTTGCATTGCTGTGGGAAACTATGATTGATATATGGTAACATGTGAGTTAAAAGAGTACAATTCATCTTTAATCTGGCTAGAGCATCTTCTCTGTGATGGTGGCGATATGCAGAGGGCCAGTATTTTACTTGAGACTTGATGGTCGGTATAGCCAGGTCGGTCCACTGACTTTGCCACAGAAGATTAATTGATTCCTTACAGAAAGAGAGACACGACTGTAGCTCCCGAGAGACTTCTCACATCTCCTCAAGTTCTACCGTCGACTATACAAGTAAGTCAGCCTGTTCATTACCAAAGATTCGACAATGACCAGGCACTCAGATCAGAGAGAAGGACTTAGCAGACGCATGAAACTTATTGGTTAATATTGCCCAGGATATAATTTGAAGTTGTTTGTAATATTTAATTGATGACAAATCTGTCGTAATTTGAATTTTCAGCATAATCTATAGCTCTGGCTATGGCAAATAATTCTGCTGTAAACACAGGTACATATGTGGACAACCGGTATCTAAGACGACACTTAGTTGACCATACACTTGCACCCACACATTCATCCGTCTTAGAACCATCAGTATACAAGTGGAATGATGCTAGGTTTCTAATGAGGATCTTCCGGAACAATTTTCTGACCTCCACCTCCAGTGCCTGGGACTTGGCGCGAAGAGCCAGTCACTGGTAATAGTGGTGGAACTAGACTTCCAAGGCGCTATGTTTAATCTGACGAGGCGATCCCCATTAGAAAGATCGAACCCTAGAGCTTGACAGAGGAAGTGAAGCCGCACAGCCACCTACTTGAGTGCCCTATGCAGCAGGATTTCCCACTGCAGGAGGATCCCACAAGCCGGGATGGCAAGCGATCGTTTCCGGTGGGTTGTTGTTGTTGTTGTTGTAGTTGTTGAAGATCCTCAAGATGTCTGGTCGAGCAGCCCCGAGCTCCTGAGGAAGGCCATAGCCTGTGCCAAACTTTGACACAGTGCCCTCAGAGAGTGTATGTTGTATATGTTGGCGAGTGTGGTTGTGTACATTGTAGTCTTCCATAATGTGTTTAATAGAATGGCGTCCTGGAGTGGCGGCGTCTACGTCGTGGGACCACCCCCCAGGGCTACCAAGGAAGGAAGCTGTGGGGGTCAAATCATCACAAAATCTCCAGTCCCCGGTGGATGGTAATACCGTATGACTGGAGCAGGTGGTCACGACGAATATGGAGGGGCGGTATATTTGCCTCTACTTTCATCCGCTCTACACGAGTACATCGAAGACCTCCAAGACATAACAGTAAACATTCATTCTGGAATACCTGTACCTCCAATCTCCTGAGTGTCGCTTCAGACGCCAACCCATACACCTGTGCTCCATAGTCAAGCTTTGAAAGTATGAGGGACTTATACACCATCAATAAAGATGTTCTGTCAGCTACCCACGATTTACTGGATAGATATTTGAGGACATTTAATTTCTTTCTACAGCAAGCAAGCAAATAATTAATATGACTTTTCTAATTAAGTCTATTGTCAAAATGTATGCCTATAAGAATCTTACAGAATTTTGAAAACGTATCGGCTGATTATCTGAAGTAATATGCAAATCAGGTACTCTACGTTTACGAGTAAAATCAACACCGGTACACTTAGGAACAGAAAACTTAAAACCCCACTGCAAGGCCCACTGATGGACAGAGTCAACTGCTAGTTGAATATGCCTCTCCGAAAATCTATCTATCTATATTCCCCTACGGGGAAAGTGAGTGTTCGCTGCGCTGAAAACGAAGGGGAAAAAACGCTACCCCGGGAGGAAATCTATATTCACAACTTCTCAAGCCACTACGAGGTGGCCGCGTCCAAGGTTATCCTGGCCCCAGAGCGATCAGTGGAGGGGATTCACCCCGTGTGAACAAGCAACGTTGTTGTGAATCAATAGGCACAGAAACCTACTATACCTAACTAAGGTCAGGGAGAAAAATGATAACTAACTATCGTAAAAAGAGTGCTACAACTCTTGCCAACGGCAACAAGGCTGGCTACAGTCAGAGAACATGTCCGCTCGGCACAGTTGCTATTCTCTGGCTCCTTATCACCCTCACAGGCCGTAATATTGAAGGCAATGTCTGTGCCAAGTGTCCGACCCCCCAACCACCGGTACGATGGCTTTGTATGCGCTATGAAAGTTTTTGGATATGGCTCAATGGTTGGTGTGCGTGCGGGGCTTCCATAGAAACACAATCATGTATTTTCATTTCTCGCAGAACAAAAGAGATGGTGGGAAAGGCTGGCTGACTCACAGAAGGAAGGCCCTGCAGGCAGTTGTTCCTGACTTCGCCTGACGTCTTTGATTAGTCCAGACAGCAAGTCCAGAATGTGCGTCTATAATTAATTGGTCCATATCATAACCTAACCTAACCAAATGATGAAATAGCAAATGCAAGGCTAACCTAACCTAACCTAAAATAACCAATTATAAACGGGCTTACTGGACGTACTGGCTGGACCAATCAGAGATGTCAGGTGTAGTCAAAAGCAACTGTCAGCAGGCCAAAGCTTTCCTCATAGAATAATAAAGGACTCGACTCCACATGAATGATACTAATGGCATGACGTGTGGTATTCAAATGTGCACTTCATTAGTAAGCTTCTGGTTAAAGTGCAAATGAACCTACAAGCCTCGCACATGCTATTTCATTATTTGCTTTGGTTAGGTTAGGTTGGCCTTGCACTTGCTATTTCATTATTTGCTTTGGTTAGGTTACAGTAGGTTTAGTTAGGTAGGCCTTGCACTTGCCATTTCATTATTTGCTTTGGTTAGGTTAGGTTTGGTTAGGTTAGGTTTGCACTTGCTATTTCATCATTTGCTTTGGTTAGGTTAGCACTTGCTATTTCATTATTTGGTTAAGTTAGGTTAGGTTAGGTTAGCATTGCACCTGCTACTTCATAATTAGGTTAGATTTATGTTAGCTTGGTTTGCAATTGCGATTTCATTAAT